>JBCEWC010014133.1:0-14581 GCA_038996855.1 Solanum aculeatissimum
GCGACGGAACAGACTGCGTCGCTTTTCCGTCGCTTTTCCGGAAAAAAGAGACGCAGTCCGTCGCTTTTGGCCGTCGATTTTTGCCAATTTTTTAGTAGTGCTATCACCAGATTATGTAATTTGTGGATTATTTATGATGCATGTGATTGTGATTATTAGATTGAGTGTCACGTTTCGACACATTATTAGATCGGGTGTTATGTTTCGACATATTATTGAATTAGGTGTCACATTTCGACACATTATTGGATCGAATTTCACGTTTCGACACATCATTGGATCGGGTATCACGTTTCGACACAACATGTTTGTACGATATTGATACATGTTTATACACAATTTATACAATATTGATACATTACATATACACTACACAATTATTTATATAATATCGATACATTACATATATATGTTCATACACCATTTATACAATACTCATACATATTTATGCACTATCTATACAACATTGATATATTACATATACACTATTTAACTGTTAATTATTTTAAAAAAAAAAAAATTATTTTGCCATGGTTGAATTGTAGCTAATAAAAAATAAAATTAAACTATGGCTAATAAAAAATAAAAATAACGTTATTTAGCCACGATTCAACCCTGGCTAAATAAGCACATTTGGCTACATTTCATCATTTTATTTTCTTGGCTATATTTATTTTGTAAACTAATAACTTTTTGGTACATATTTGAAATTATCCGTTTGAATTTCTGACAGCCATACCATACAAAAATCGCTAATATATACGTTTTGTATATTGAACATACCTATATTCTCTTTATAAGAACCTTCAAAAGTTCCTCTCAATATCATCAAGTTCATAGGACCGGCCCAATATTAGGTGTTCCTCATTTGATTAAGAACTTAAGGTTTTACGTGAGACGATATGTGGATTCTCGGAAATCCAGTAACTTTTGTCGAGATCTTGTTGTGTATTGAAAAAATTGTTAAATGTATTAATAATTGTACACGGGAACCCAATAACAACATTGAAAGTTGGTTTAGTAGGGAGGAAGGTATCAATTGAAGTGCACTTAAAATCCTGAATTCGCCTCTGATGCTATAAACAATTTTTATGATATTGGAAATCAAGAATCATTGCCCGTTGTCTTGGTGTTGGACTCTAGTTACTTGAGTATTTGGATGTGTTAGAGAAGCCTCAATATCTTTGGCTTGAAAAGAATCTGCATATTTAAGGTATTGATCAATATCTTTGGTATGTGAGCTACCAAGATACCATTTCTGAGTTGTTTTTGGTCGTTTGCTGATTGCAATGGCGATGTCATTGGGAAATAGGTCTCTCAGAATAAAAGCATGAATGATGGTTGTCACAAGTAATCCTGTCACAGTGAGTGTAGAAAGACCACAGAGTATGATGGCTAGGCACTTTGTCACCAGGTTGGTAACTACAAGTGAGTACCTAATGGTTGCAATAGCAGCTCCTGTCATAGGGAATGTGTAAGCCCACCAAGCCAATGAAAACCTGCGCGGTAATTGAGTACAAACTTTAATATTAGGAGGAATAAATAAGTAGTATAAGAGGGTCACTCAACTAATAGTTATTTTTTCAGAAAGTTACATATCTTCTTGATTCTAATTTTCTGAGAGAATAACTTTTAGTTGAGTGACTATATGAGAAATCAACTCTATTATAAGATAATCTCTTTTACATACTTGAATCCTCGGAAGAAGTTGATGCGAACAGCCTGAAAAGCAACAAGAAAGAATGAAATATATTAAGTACTAGGGTACTAATTTGATTCGAGCTAGATGCATTCAAAATGCAAAAAATTGACTAGACGTACCAGTGAAAAATAGAGGAACAAGGCAACGAAATAAGCAATCCGAGATCCATGATCAAACGACCCTTGGATCGCTGTCCATGCCAAAGAAGCAACACTAGGTGCAGCAACAAACAGAAAGAAGACTGGATGAAGTTCCTTTGGCAGTGTATCATTTGTTGGAAGTCTTTGATAGAGAGTTACAAACATGACTATATAATGAGCTAATCCAACAGCAAAGAAGAATATTGGCCCTTCTTTTAGTCCCATCGATGCACCAAGCAATGCACCTACGAAATTCCCAACAATCGAGAGATGATTTGAGGGATTTGCTACCTTTGAGAGTCTTCGTTGTCCTCCAGACATCCATTGTCCATAGAGTTTTAGCTCTAGACAAAAAATTGGGGTCATAAGAATGTACCATAAAGATGTGTGCAAGTTTTCGGTGATGGATGTTGGAACTCCGAGTGCTAAAAACAGAAGTGATATAAAGGGAGCAAAAAAGAAGTTGACACGTATTGGATGGTAGTACTCTCGACGAACAGCTTCAAAGTAGAAAATGAATTTCAGGGCGTAGACGAAAGAGATAATGATCATAAGTGCAGCAGATATGCACCACAGGCCAAGATTTGCTTTCAAGCTTACGTGCAAGAATTTTGTCGAGGCAGAAGTGGCTAGGTTCTTCCACATTATAGCTTGACTACTAACACCTAGACAGATACCGAAAGATGAAATAGGGAAACGAAGAAGAAATGGCCATTTTCTGTCTTCTGGAAGAATGCTTTCCTCAGAAGCCTGCAGAGGGGAAAAACTTACATGTTAGCATGACACAATAGGTATATTAAATACCCTGTTAGGCATATTTTCAAAGCTTTAAAACTTACATGATGGCCAATATATTGTTGTAAGCATTTTGCTCTTATTCTAGATGAAGAAACACCAACGTAAAGAATAGTACTTTCCTACGTTTCAATTTAATTGTTTGATTTTGACTGAATACGGAGTTTAAGAAAATAAAGAAGAGATTTGATTCTTGAGGTCTTAAACTAAAAATATGTAGAATGCACCAAATTTTTTGTTAATTTGGTGGTCTTAAACTGAAGATACGTAGAATGTACTAAATTAATGAGTGAAAGCGAGGAGAAAAGCAAGTATACCCTTAAAGTGTCCAATTCAGGTCCTTCCAGGGCATCAAAATATCGATCAACAGGAATAATTTCAATACGAGGACTTGGTTGAGAAACAGGCTCTTGTTCCTTTCCACGTAAAACTGATAATTGTCTCTCCAGTCTACCAGACCATGTTTTGAAAGAATCAAACCTTGTATCCTTTAGCTTATTAGTATTACTTCTGGGAAGTTTCGGAGACTCTGGAAATACTGTACCTCTAGGCGTTGATGCCTGAGAATAAGACGCTGTTCGCTTATTCTGTGTGGTGATAGTACCTCGAGGCGTTGATGTTTGAGAAAAAATCTCATTGAAGCCAACTCCTTTCGATGAAGGAGTCGGGGGCATACTAATGGAAATAGTAGTAGTCTCACTCTGTTGTTCAGCAGCAGCCTTAGTTCCCTGAGAAGAAAAATGTATTAGTCTAGTGACCATCCTATTGTGTTACATGGAAACATCAAAGTTAATCATCATTTATTCCAATGGAATCCAAGATATATATGAAGTGTTGATTTCTTGGATGATCACTCAAGTAATAGTTATGATATGAGAAAATTACTCTTTGTTGAAAAAAAAAACTTGAAATCAAGAAAAAAGTAACTTTATGAGATAATAGTTATTCGTCGAGTAGCCATCCAAGAATTCAACCTTACAAAGTAGTCAAAACCAAATAAGATGTGAAAACTAAGGTTTCAACTTTGCATCTAAGTTACCACCAAAAATATTCACTAACTAGTAACATAGTTTAGAAATGAATGTCCGTAAATCCCATTCCAGTACTTAAACGAACAAAATGTAAAGAAACATTTATTGATTTACCGTGGCTAGTGAGTTTAAAGAGCGACATCGAGTTGGATCAAGCTGATAATTACTAAGATCTACATCTTCTAAAATGCTATCGAAGCGCTTCATCATTTTATTATGACAATTTGTAGTTTTGGATATTGATGGGATCACTTGTACAAAATCTTCTTTTGTAGAACAAGTTGTTGTTCTGATCATAGCTAAAACAACAGAATCTGCAAGTTAAAAAGGACTTCAAAGTTGAAATGAACTCACTTTAGCTAGAAAGAAAGTGAGGTGGTGAGAACACAAGTCTTGCAGCAGTATAAAAAGGCTATTCATACAAAGTTCTTGGAAATACACATCACTCACTATTATCGGTATAGTACACGCTGTCATGTATGAAACGACAAAACCGTCCAAAATAACAAAGTACCATCTTTTCGCTCTCAATTTAATTGTCCTAATTTAATTAGATAGGAAGTTTAAGAAATAAATAGAGATTTGAATTTTGAAATAGTAAATTAAAACTGTGTAATTTTCTTGTTTTAAATTTGTCATTCAAAATGTTGAAATTTAAAAACTTACTCCCCCTGTTTAAAAAATAATAACCTACTTTCTATTTTAGTTTATTTAAAAAAGAATGACGTCTCTCCTTTTTTAACAATATTTTAATTTCAACTTTCCATGTTACATGTTTAAGACCATAAAATTAAAGAACATTTTCATAACTTTAATTTACAACCACAAAATAAAAAAATCTCATTTATTTTCTTAAAATTCGAGTTAAAATAGATCATTTTTTTTCAAATGGAGGGAGTATTAAATATAGAAAAAAAAAATGTAACAAACTTAAATTGGGGTGGAGGAATACTTATTTTTGGGAAGTATCATCAGAGGTTCTCGACAGAAATTAAATACTCCTAAAATAGAGATGATTTATTAAACTTTTAGTCATATATTCTTCAACATGCGTTGGCTATTTGTCAAGATAAGAAGATAAAATTATTGGAGAATATAACAGGCACACTAATCGAGAAATTATCAAATGCATGTGCGGGCAGGGGACTTGGGGTCTTATAATACTGAGCAAATATTTATTTTTTATTGGGTCAAATATGAGATGTACAATAGTCACATCATAATATAGAGACAAGATTTGATACGCACATTAAAAGACCAACTATGTATGACAGCTTAAAATAATAGTACATGTTTATTCTCCCAAAAGAGTATTGGTTGAATTATATATGAGGTTTAATAAAGAATACATAGATTGAATTGATCAAAATATGAAATATATAGTAAGTAGGGTTGTAAAGAGGCGATAAGCTGAGACAACTTGATTGATTGTAATAAGATGAAGTAGGCCTAATTCTGAGGATATCTTTGCGGAGATATTTCGGATAAATTTAAAAGGATATTAAAAGTTGATGAACAAATAATGGTATTGCTAGAGGGAAATTCAAGTATTCCGTAAATTTTTTTTTAATGATGTACAATGTGATAGCTAATAATTATTTCCATTTAATTTGTGTTAAATGATTAACTAAATAATTTTTTGAGTAAAAAATACAATCACCAACGTTATCTCTAGATCGGTTACATAAAGACTAGTGACCTCTGATGACTCTCTCTCTGTGTTTGAGCCTTGATCTAATGTTGAGCTTCTGTGTGTTGTTGCTTCCTCAAGATAGATCAACTTTGGCACGTTATTATTTAATTTGTTCACATGTCATTTCTATTTTTACCTTATGTGGATAGTTCCCACGTTCTCCAAATTAGGCTCTTCTTTTGTTCAATGAATATTAATGATTTTTTTTTGCTTTCAGATCCCCATTTCGCTCTAAATCGTATTTTTCTTCGCAAGAGAATGAAATGTCTCTTATATTAATGTTTTTGACACATTTATTCCCACCTTTTCAGAATTACGTGGCTGCGTGTAGTTGACTTTTGTGAGGCGGTTAATTTTCTTATTCTTTCTTTTGGTTTCCTTTGGAAACATCATATTATTGGCAAATATCACTTGCCCTTAGTATTAGGCTTATTGGCCAAACATCAGTTGCCCTTACAACTAGGCTTAAAATCTGCACAACAGAGATACAAAAAGCAAGGGTGAGAGTATAAAGAACATGTTATACTCAACAACAGCATCGATTAATCATTAAATGAAACATTGGCGAGGATTGATTCTACATTGCATTTGTAAACACTTTGATACTGTGACGATCCGACTTTATAGGTCATGATGGGCCTACCTTACCCAGATAGGCAAGCCTAATCCTTTCCCGAAACAACTAATAATGGCATCACAGAACAGTTCAACAATAAATACAACAAGGTCAAGCTATCACTAGGCATACATAACATAGCAACAACAAAATATCCCCTCGCAGAACTTGAAAGTCACCTGTACAGATCTACTGTAGACACGATACAATATACTAACCATAATACAACAACAACATACCCAATAGAATCCCACAAGTGAGGTCTAGGGAGGATAAAATGTACGCAGACCTTACCACTACCTCACAGAAGTAGAAAGACTGTTTTCGGGATACCCTCGTCTCAAAAATCCATAAGCAGATTAGGCTAGATATGAAAAAGGAGAAAAGGCAAAGAAAAAGAAAAAGGAAGAACAACTAACAACAAAAAATATGTAAATGCGATAAATTACATATATACGAGGGATAGTGACAAAACAAAAAATAAAGACACGCCTAATCCTACTACCCTACTATACCCCAAGGTCAGACATCAACCTATCCCTACTAGCCTATTAGCCTACTATTCTAATTCGTGACCTCTATCCCTGACTATCTAAGGTCATGTCCTCGGTGAGATCAAGTTTTGCCATATCATATCTGATCACCTCCCCTCAATACTTTTTCGGTCTACCTCTACACCTCCATGTAATTCCTAAATCCAACCTCTCGCACCTCCTAACAGAAGCATCAATACTTCTTCTTTGAACATGTTCAAACCATTGCAGTCTCATTTCCCTCATCTTGTTAGCCACAAGGCCACTTCTAACTTCTCCTGAATGGTTTCATTCCTAATCTTATCACTCCTAGTATGACTACACATCCATCTCAACATCCTCATCTCTGCGACCTGTATCTTCTGAACATGTGAGTTTTTGATAGGCCAACACTCCACCCCATATATCAAAGACTGTCTAACCACCATTTTGTAAAACTTACCTTTAAGTTTAGATGGTATTTTCTTATCACACAATACTCCAGAGGCAAGCATCCATTTCGTCCATACTGCCTCAATACGGTGTGTGACATCATCATCGATATCGCTACTATTATGTATGATAGACCCAAGATATTTAAAGTTTTCTCTCTTGGGAATAGGTTGAGTGGCTAGCCTCACATTAATGTCTGCTTCATCCCTCATAATATTGAAATTGCACTCTAGGTATTCTGTTTTGGTCTTGCTCAATTTGAACCCTTTGGATTCCAAAGTAAGTTTCCAAATCTCCAATCTATCATTAACTTTAGCTCGAGTCTATAGTACTATGTCATCTGCAAATAGCATACACCATGGAACCTCATCCTGAATAGATCGTGTTAACTCATCTATCACCAAGGCAAAAAGAAAAGGTCTCAACACCCTCTTAACAGGAAAATACCCTGAGTCTCCTCCCATCGTTCTTACTCGAGTTTTGGCTCCATCGTACATGTCCTTTATCACCCTAATGTACCCAATTGGAACACCTTTCGCCTCTAGACACCCTTCATAGGACATCCCTCAGAACTTTATCATAGGCCTTCTCGAGATTGATGAACACCATATGAAGATCCTTCTTTCTTTCTCTATAATTTTCCACTAATCTCCGAATCAGATGAATTACTTCAATAGTCGACTGCCCCGGCATGAATCTAAACTAATTCTCTGAAATCGACACTAATTTTCTCACCCTCATCTCTACCACTCTCTCCCAGACCTTCATAGTATGGCTTAACAACTTGATACCTCTGTAATTGTTATAGTTTTGAATATCACCCTTGTTCTTGTACAATGGAACCATTGTACTCCTTCTCCATTCATCGGGCATCTTGGCAGTCTTCATAATAGCATTAAACAGTCTAGTCAACCATTCTATACCATCCTTGACCATGTTCGTCCAAAACTCCACTAGAATCTCATTGGGTTTGATCACTCTTCCTTTCTTCATCCTTCTAATAACACATCTAACCTCCTCAATTCTGAACCGCCTGCAATAACCAAAATCTCGATGACTATCGGAGTGTGCCAACTCACCCAGATCAATATCTCTATCCCCCTTTTCGTTTAAAAGGTTATGGAAGTAAGCTTGCCACCTTAGCTTAATGGAAGTCTCATCCGCCAACACCTTACCCTTCATATCCTTGATGCACTTCACTTGGTCCAAATCGCGAGCTTTCCTTCCTCTCTCTTTTGCGAGCCTATATAGTCTTTTATCCCCGTCTTTATCACTTAGTTCCACATATAGGTACTCAAACGCTGCTGTTTTATCACGCGTTACCTCCATCTTCGCTTCTGTCTTTGCCGTCTTATAGATATCCTTAAGCCTGCACCTTTCATCCTCATCCCTACACTCCAACCACTTCGTATAAGCAATCTTCTTAGCTTTCACTTTGTCTTGAACTTCGTCATTCTACTACCAATCACCTTGACATCCACCAAAGGTCCCTCTCGAAACCCATAGCACCTCGGTAGCTACTTTTCTAATAAAATTGACAGTTGTGTCCTACATATATTTCATAACTCCGCTATTACTCCAAGCCTCTAAACTACTCAATTTTTCTTCCATCTTCCGAGAAATGGAGGGAGTTAGGCCTCCTCATCTAATATTCGATTGGACAAAAATAGTCTTCTTCTTTTTATCCCTCTTAATTTTTAAATCCATCACTAAAAGCCTATGTTGAGTGAAAATATTTTCAATTGGAATAACCTTGCAATTCTTACAGACTTCTATCACCTTTCTGAAGGAGAACATAATCAATCTGGGTCTTCACAACCATGTTAAGAAAGGTAATCAAGTGATTTTCCCTCTTTTGAAAACATAAGTTAGGTATAACCAATTTAAAGGCTTAAGCAAAATCCAAGAGTGACGTTCCTCCTCCATTCCTTTCCCCAAAATCAAAGCCGCCATACACAACGTCCAAACAACTAGGAGTTGCACCGATATGCCCATTAAAGTCTCCTTCTGTGAAGATCTTTTCTATGGTCGGTATACCTTTCATAAGCTCATCCAAATCCTCTCAAAAGAGCTTTTTGACTTCCTCATCCAATCTCATTTGAGATGCATAGACACTAACTACATTCACTATGTGCCTGCTGATAACAAGTTTAATTGACATCCTCCTATCATTTACCCTCATGACCTTTATCAAATACTTCATAAGGTCTTTATCTACTAGTATACCTACTCCATTTCTATCCCTAGAGCCACCAGAATACCATAATTTAAATCTATCTACGTCCCGAGCTTTGGTACCTACCCATCTAGTTTCTTGAACACATGCTATATTAATTTGTCTTCTCTTAAGACTCTTCACTAACTCTATGGACTTCCCTATAAGTGATCCTATGTTCCACGACCCTACTCTTAACTTCAATAAGGTTGTGCCCCTTTTACGACTATTACCCCTCGCCTCCAACCTCAACCGATGACATGAACCTACTCCACTATCAGCCTCAAGCTCCACTAATCTATGAACTACTAACTCAATAAACTACAAAAGGCAAAAGACACAAACTCTAATAGACGGGTGCAATCCAATACATGCTAGGAATAATAATATACAATAACCAAAACACAATGATAATAACTCAAAAAAATAATATTAATTCTCAACTTACAATTCCCTAACAAATAAATTTTACAACTAACAAACACGTAAAGAAAGAGAAATCCAACTCAATTACACACGAACAAGTAGAGATTCAATCTTCAATTCAAGAATAAAGAATAAATTCAACAATAAATTACTCTTACACAGTATGTTATGCTATGCAAGAACTCACAAACAAGAAAAGGACCAATTCCTTTCTGGGTTATGCAGTACGCGCACACACCCCTAAAAGTAGAACAAAAATTTCTAAAAAAAACCCCCAAGTTTAGCCAGGCAAAGAGATAGAGTAAAGTAGAATCTACTCCTAGAACAAAATAAGAACAACAAGGATATGAACAAGGAGGGTTTCAGAAATTTTCACCTAGAACAAGAGAGAAAGAGACGATAAAACCTGGTTGGACGATGAAAAACTTCACCAAATGAAAAAATCCTTCAAATTTGAGTTTCTTGAATTTTGAACTTCGGTCGATGGCGAATCTGGATAAAACTGAGAGTTGCGTGCGTCAATCAGCGTCTAAGGTTTGGTTCCCAATTCAAAAAATAGATCTGATAATAATGTTTTTTTATACCAGCTCTCTGGTGTCAAAAAATTTCAAACCACTCTTCTTCGAATCACAAAGACAAGCCACAAATATAGAAGGAGACAAGAAGGATCCATAGACGTTCAATGATCACCACTAGTCTTCGAATATAGTTATCACTGGAAGAGTCACCGTTGATGGATCATGCTAGGACCTGCACCCTGAAACAAATGCAGAAATATAGGGGTGAATACTACGGATAAGGTACCCAATAGGCATCATAGGCCGACTGAGTAAGAACAGTAAATAAGGTAGAGATACATCAACTATAACTCCACAAGTATCTAATCACAAGAACCTGGTACATAGTCTGACGAACATGACGGTAGCCAAGGACTGGACGGCTGGGTAGTAATGTATGCGGGTGTAAAGCCCTATTGTCCAAGCTTGTATGCCAACCAGACCCCCATAAGGACAGAAAGTACACCCACCCGCAATAATAGGGTGAACTGGTGTAATGTTTGGGTGGCAATCTGGATGGATCTCGAGAACCAACACTATACAGATAACCATATCTCTGATGGAACCTCTAATTAGGACTTTAACTCGCTTTTGTATACTATATATAGGACTCAAATCAAAACTACTAGTCGGACTCAAATTGACCCCTCTCAGACTTAAATCGAGCACTCATGTCTTGGAATCAAACACAAGGTATGGTCAGACATGGCTAGTGGTCCGCCTTGGCCCTTAGTCCTGGACTAATCCAAAATACCCTCCATTAACACCGACTGTAATGGCAATCACTGGGACTCAAATTCAGCAATGCGGGGACTCAAACCCAACACTTTGTAATTATACAGACTCGAACTGTACCCTTTAATTGGGGGTATATAGAGAGCAACACATCCTTATGTACATATGGTCCTACTGGACGGACATGCAATCATATAAGGGAAAAGCTTAGGCTTCTAACTGTAGGGGACTCTATCCTAAGTGTAAAGGTGATGTTGTCAGTCCTTGTGCCCGAGTCATGTTTGAAGAGCTTCGGGAACAATGTAAAAGGCTATCTAGTAGAAAGAGTGATCAGGTTCTCGACTCATAAGAGCCTATTTGAGGCCCAACTCTACAGACTTTGGTTTGCTAGTCTAGTCTACAAGGATCTACGCCTCTCAAGTCACATCGGATGTCAACATAGTTGCCTACAGATCCTAACCAACATGGGTCTAGATCATTCATAAGATACGCCTAGACTAAGGCCCTATAATAACAATAATAAGGCATAAAGGCAGTAAAAATGAATATAACAGTCACAAGCATATTTAGCTTGTCAAATAATAGCCCTGTCAGTTCCTAGTAAGCAGAAGTACAACAGATAGTCAGTATATGACAGAACATCCCATGTCAGTCCCTCAAGAGATCCTCAACAGGTCAAATCACTACTCTACCAGCCTAGATAATCAATGATATAACAAAAATCAATAGAAGAGTCAAACATGCCCATAACATGCCAATCAGTACTAAAACAATCACATATAATAGCTAATGTAATCATACTTAAAATGTAAGGACTTTAATCCCTTTCCCTGCTTTCCAATCGACAGACTTCACATATTTCACTCAGTCTGACAGAGGAAAACCATAACCTACCTGTACATTGATCACATGCTTTCAAATTCACTTCATAAGTACTTTCCCTTTTAGGAAAATCTCCAAATATTTCTAAGCTACCAAAATAGAGTTATTACATCAATAAGGTCCTTCTGATATTAAATTACGAGATGACGTTCCATTACGAACCAAAAATATGAATAACTAATAGTTCTAGTACTCTTTCATCTCAAACGCAACTCAATCAGTAGAAACCAAGTATATTGTAGCATACATCTCAAAAAAGTACATAAGATAGACAAAATATTTACCAAAATCTGACTCAAACTGGATAAGTAATCAATTCTCAAAGTTTCCAAACTTAAAACTATATTATAGTAACAAAAAAGCAAGAATTACCTCAAACGACGTACCAAAAGCAATTCCCAATAATCCCACGATGTTCTCCTAAAAAACACTCAAATTAACCTTTTGAATCACTTAAATCAAATAAAAAATGAGTAACTTATGGCCGATGAGAGTTTGGGTGGCGTTCTTGACAAAATCTTAGAAATTCCATGCTTTTTAACCCATAAGGATGTTGCTACAACAATACCGTGATCGCTATAGAGACCCACCCCCATAAGGCCATTGTTGCTATAATGATGCTCAGGTCTCTATAGCAGCCGTACAAGATTCCTTGCGGCAAAAATTAACCTTTTCCAGTTCAATTTTCCAGATGAGGATTCAAAACTCGTTCGGAATCTAAAACACACAAAAAAACTATGTAATCACACAAAATTCGACATTTCAGATCCAGCGGTTCACCCAAAATTTCCATATGGAGTCATTATAACCAAATGTGGGTCTCACTTCCATACTTCAAAATTACTCATTTTCCACAAAGAGGCTCAAAACACACCCTGAAGCCTTAAGAAACGAATAAAAGATCACCCTAGGACAAACTTGACATTCCACAGTGAATTGTGTTTTCAAAATTTCCATTTAGACATGTTTACCAAGAATATTGACTAAAGTCAACTATTGGCCTATCCTAAAAGCTAAATTTCAAAACTCAATATTAACTAGCACTGAAAATCCTGATATTCTAATAGAACATGCATCAAGCCTAATTTGACCATTTCAGAGCTGATGGAACTGTCAAATTACATTCTAAGGCTATTTGCTCAGATTCACTACTAAAATCATTTTCAACTTTAAATAGGCCTATATTATGAAAACTGCACATCTTCAAACAAGCGACCAAACAATCGAGCTGTCAACACTAGCAAGTCAAAATTGACTTGGGGTCACTATAGATAAGCTCTAACCAATACAAAATACTCAAAAAGAAAAAATGACTTGAAGGGTCATTACAACATCCATTACAATAAAAACTTTCATCTGCGAAAGTAAAGATAAGGGTATATCTGAGGACTCAAATAGGTTGGGGTGCTACTCCCGCATATCTTGGTTTGTCTCCTAGGCGGCCTCCTTCATTGGACAATGCCTCCATTGTACTTTAACCATGGGTATCACTCTAGAGCATAACTACTTGACATCTTTGGCCAATACGACTACCAGCTCCTCAACAAATGTTAATTGGCCATTCAGCTCAATAGAACCATACCACCACACATGTGACTTATCTATCACATACTGACGTAACATCAAAACATGAAAGACTGGATATTTGGCTGAGTATGCTGGAGGCAATGCTAGCTCATAGGCAACTGTGCCCACTCTCCGCAGAATCTCAAATGGCCCAATATATCAAGGGCTAACTTGCCCTGCCTGCCAAACTTCATCACCCCCTTTAAGTGTGATACTCGTAGGAATACTCAATCACCAATCTGGAAACATAAAGGATGACATCTGCAGTCTACATAACTCTGGCGCCGACTTTGGGCTGTCCTCAATTAGTCTTGGATGACACGAACACTGGATAAAGCCTCTTGGAGCAAGTCTATACTATACGGCCTAGGATATGTAGACTCAAACCATCCAATCAAAGTACGATAATGGCTTCGAACAACACAAAGTAGATAGAAATCTTATGCAGATAAGAAAGTCCATGATGTGGAGTTTTTGAAGGGCGAAAAGGTATTTTTGAAAGTTTCTCGTATGAAAGGAGTTATGAGATTTAGTCGGAAAGGTAAGCTGAGTCCTAGATATATTGGTACTTATGAGATTTTATATCGGATTGGATTGGTGGCATACCGACTTGCTTTACCTTTGAGATTGTTCACTGTACATCCTATATTTCACGTGTTTATACTTCAACAGTATGTTCATGATGATAACCATAAGATTAATCTAGAGGATGTGGATCTTAATGAGAATTTAGCATATAAGGAAAGTCCAATATCTATCCTGAATAAACAAGTATGACAACTAAGGTCGAAGAAGATAGTTTCAGTGAAAGTGTTATGGCGTAATCACCCTACCAAAGAGGCTACTTAGGAGTCCGAGGTGGATATGCGATAGAAATGTCCTCACTTTTTTGACACTTCAGGTATGATTTTATACTCATTCGAGGACGAACGTTATTTTAAGTTGGGGAGAATGTAATAACCCCTAACCTTTTTTTTAATGAAGGGTTAATGAATAATTTTAATCAATAATTTTTATTGAATAATAATTTAAAAAAATCAGCCAAACCTATTTTTTTGCTCTGTCACACGCACAGAGAGAGAAAAATTAGGGCAGTCCTTTTTTCTTCTTCTTTTGTTCTTTTTCTCTTTGAAGAAAACACACAACTCACAAGGTGATTCAGAGAAGTTCATACACAAAATTAGCTTGATCTTTGCACCACTATTTTGGGTGATAAAGTGCAGGTATTTTCTTGTTGTTGTGTGCTCTTGTTAGTTGA
>JBCEWC010014134.1:0-14580 GCA_038996855.1 Solanum aculeatissimum
GTAATTTTAGTCTAGGAATATCTAGCAACTACTTGGGACTTATTTATGGAATATAAACAAGTGTTTCAATATTATTTGTGAGTTGTAAAGTAAAATATCCTTTTTTCAGTTGAAATATTTGTAAATGCAACAATTCAGATGTTGAAAACAAACAGTCTTATTAATTAAGTGTTTAGATTTAGAGACAACATTTAATTATTCAGATGTTCATTCAAATTCAGATGAGATATGAATGTGTGTTTGAATTATTAGAAAATGTGACAAGAAATGTAAAGGAAGAAATGATCTTTCCTAGGGCTAAGAATGATTTATAGGGGATAAAAGTTATTTATATTTTGAGTTACAAAGTGATGATGTGCATCATCTCTAAGCAATTAGTGTGTTTGAAATTGAAAAGAACAAACAAACAAAAAAAACTCACATTTTTATCATTTAATGAAATGCTCAACTTGTGAATGCATATCAATTTTTTTATTTTTTTTTGTTGACTGAATTTTTAATTATATCGATCACACCAATACTCCCTTCATTTATTTTGTACTTTACTAATCCTAGGAATGTGCATTGCACGTTTATTCCAAAAAGAAACGTGTGTTGCATGTTTATCTCAAAATACTCCATACAGATTTTATATTGCAAATGACATATTTTATCCCCTTCAAGTCTATTGATATTTACTAATATATATATATATATATATATATCATTTTTATGATAAAAAGTACATATATTTTTTTAATAAAAAGAATACATCCTTAAATATAAACTTGACTAAAAGTGGTAAAGTAAAAATAACGAACTATTGTACAAATGCAATATTCAAATGAGGATACTAAAATACTATATGCTAGGCTAATGTAAACAAAACAACAAATCACTATAATTTCTCAATAATCTATCTATCTATACTACCTTAAAAGCATGAACTTCTAATTCTAAAAGTTAAATTACTTTTTTACACCGTTCCACAAGAACGGATGCGCTTCGAATGCTTCTGAATGGAAGCCAAGTTTCTTCAAGTTTCTGTTTAGAACACTCGTGAAAGAAAACTCAAATAAGAGTGGTGCTTGTGGTAATGGTGCAATTCAAGTTCAAACTTTGATAAACCAAATTTTATGCAAATAAGGAGATTATGGTCTCAAATAGTATTTTCTCAAAATTAAGAATGTTATGTATTTTTTTCCTTTTGATAAAAAGGTGTATGGACTAAGCTTAAGCACACTTATTCATTTTTTTTCATCACTTCTTTCCTAGATCTTATTGGTTTAACATGTTGTTCAATGCAATAAATCATATTCATTGTGGCATACGTATTTACTGTTGATTGAGTTGCCCATCGTAATGCAACTTTATTTTAACTCTTCCGCTGATGTGAATGATCAAATGATCGTTATGAGACCAAGTAGTTCGCTTGGGGACTAACAATAGTCTCTGAGTGTCGGCCACGTCTAGAGTACCCTCCCGGGGCGTGACATAATTACACCATTTTTCTGATAGTAAACATAACATGTTACCACACTCTAGCATAACTCACAATGCTTACACAGAAGGGTTGAACATATGCAGTTGCCTTATAGAAGTATCAATAGGCTATGGCAGTAGAAGTGACAAGTTGGTCATAGGAAGATTATTTACAGTCCCAGAAAGAAAACTATGTTGTCTCTGTTATATGGACAACTTTTATACAGATAAATAGTGTCCATATCATCAGTTCGGAGTGCTTGGATAATGCATTTCATAGGCCCATAAAAAGCACATAGTGAAATCCCCAATGACTGTGTGGATAGCCATTCCAACCTTGCTAATTTATCATCCAAATTTGGCTCTCTATGTACTACATGATGCATGAATGGTTGATGCAGGAAAGTTATCAAACATCTACAATTATTTCTAAGGTGTGTGTGAACAGAGGCGGATCAGAGATTTTAACTCAGGAGATTCGAAATATAAAAGTATAAATGTGCGACTAAACCAAAAAATAATGCTTTGAGTGGGATTCAAACCCAGAGCATGAGGGTTCATTTAAAAGATCTATCATTATGCTAGAAATTGCTTATTTTTTAGGAGGTTCAAGTTTAATATATATACAAAAATATAAAAAATTTACCTGATATATACAGTGTAATTTTTCGCCGAGGGGGTTTAGATAAACCCCCTCCCCATACCCTAGGTCCGCCCCTATGTGTGAACCTCATTGGGAGAGGCAAGCATTTGAATTACCTCCATCAAAAATGGAGATGGGAGCCATATAACATATTGGAGCATTGGAAGAACAGTATGCCATTAAGGCTAAGCAAAAAAACTCCATAACCGGGGTAAGCACATGTTTGAAATAGACGACATTGCTTTGATTTTCAGAAATTAAAAATAGTTACTTAACATTACTGTTCAATTTGAAAAATTAAAAAATAATTTATTATTTTTTAATTATAGATACATCCTCAAAATGATTTACGTCTAGAAAACTTCTATTATAGTGAATGAAATAAGCAATCGAGATAGACTTGTAAAGTAGATGATTGTTGATATGTTTGTTTGGACGGCAATTTTGGGTCACCTATATTTTGAGTTACAAACACACATGATTAAAATAGTCATAACTTTTTTACTCCGAAGTCCATTTAAGGTGAAATTGGATGAATTGAAAAGCTAATTCAAATATCTACAATTTGATATATTATGGGTCACCTAAATAATTATGTTCAGAGAGATGATCATTTGAAATTGACCCTTCTATGAACTTATATCAAAACTTAGCCGAAGGAAAAGTTTTGAACTTGTCTTGCACTTGGGTGTCCCTTATGACCTCAAACCACATCCGACACAATTCAAATACTTAGGAAGGCACCTTAAAATACATTCACAACCTTGAAGTTATTGGATCATCTAATTTCATAAAATTTCATATCGAAACTCAATCAGTAAGGAAGGTTTCAACTCAACTTTGTATTAAAGGATTTTTTTTACCTTAATTCATCTCAAATCTATCATCCCACTATAGAATAGGCATTAATACTTATATTCAAGATTAGAATCACTCAGTATGATCCCATACGCATAAGAAGGAAGTTTGGATCTTAGCTTAGGAATTTCCAAGGTGTTATATAAGCCTCTTATATGGAGTCGACATACAGAGTCTGACCCCTTTACGGGACAGCGACATCCGAGGTTTGGTCCGAGATCTGCACTAAGTCTTATAGAGTTTGATTCATTGACATATCCATTGAAGGCAGACTCATTCACGGCTCGAGGTTCGCGTTCTGTGCTTTTCCCCATTTAGAGCTATAGGAAATATTGGCACTTCCAAAATAATTTGGTCCTACCTAGTTCCTTTACTCTTAGCTTAATTGTTTTGTGTACTTGTCGAGCCTATGGGGATCCAGTCGGATTTTCACTTTAACTTGCGGGCGAATATACCTTCTGGGCTTGTGGGGACTCACTTGAGTTTAGTTACCCTAGATCTTATTTGTTTCTTTGCACTCGAGTGCATACCTTTACTGTTACCTGTTCTTGACCTCTGTCTGTGTTTTATTCTAGTATTTCCTATTACATTTACTTTTCTTACTCAGTTGGTCTATGAGGCCGTACCTATTTCTTCGTACTCATACTATGCTCTGCATTTGTTTCATGATACAGGTTCGAGCACTAGTTACCACAACCATCATTCGAGCCAGTAGCAACCAACATTCGGAGGCAAGGATGAACACACAATATTTTGGATCATTACCATGTCCTTCTATATATTTTGTGGCTCGTCTTTTGTTACTGAAACAAGTTTGATCTTTTGTAGTTGTATATATTTTTTATCCACTTTTGAGACTTGTACTCTTTTAGTGGCTCTGCACTCGTACCTTCCAAATTCTAGGAAGGATTCCATTTTATTTATGTATTTTTGGCTTCTCTTGGATTATTTTTTCTATTATTATCATTCTATTTTTTTGGTTTCAGGATTCGATTTGGCTTACCTAATGACGGAATATAGTAGATATCATCGCGGCTCGAGATATTGTATGGTGACGATGACAATCTCAAACGTTATATGATCTTCCTTCAAGCAATTTGCATCACAAATACTATCCCATCCATCTTTGAAAAGAACACAATTGTTATATGCAACATTCAATGACATCTGTTTTCATATCTGGCAAACAGTATAGAGATTTACCTATGATTATTAAATGATGGTATATAATAATCAGAGGCGGAGCTAAGTGGAGGTTCGAGGGTTTGGACGAGCCCAATAATATTTTCGCAAATCCTACATTTATATTAGAAAAAATATATTTTGCAACATGTTTCGCTTTTCAGACTCCCCCAAGCTCCTGATTCTGGCTCCGTTATGGTATAAAAAGTATATGCACAATATCCAACCACTTGAAAGATCAGGTAACTCTATTCAAGTATTAAATTAACAACCAAAAATAAATTACAAAGTAATTCTGTATAAATGTATATAGTATTGATTCTTTTGGACCTTTTTTGAAAATGAGTATTAAGTTTCAGTCAATTATTAACTCACAAGATTTCTACCTTTTCTTAGGTTTGTAGTGTCACAACTTAAACTCGAATGTGATGGAATTTCCCTTAGTCTATCAAGATAATTAAAAATAAATCAAGCGGGAAAATAAAAAGAAATTAAGCGAAAATTAAAGCAGACTATAACAATATACCAATGGGTAAAACAATCATTGAAGGAAACACAATTCTAATGAAATCCAACGCAAAGATCTGGTGTCACATGTACAAGCCACTAAAACTTAAACAGAACTGAAAAACAATACAAGTCTCAATGTCGGAATTCTCAAATAGGACAAAAACACAAGATTAAAGGGGGTCTTGAGGATCCGTTGAAAAGACAAGCCGCTACCTCTCAAGAAATCCAAAAGATCAGTCACAAAATGGAAATAGAGAAGACAGGAGGACCCGAGCCTCCAACCACACCATTTGAACCTCTAGAACTACAACCTGCAAACAGACAAGACAATCTACACAGTTCATACTTCAAGTAGCACCTAGTTCCAAATAAGCCACAAGTATGACACAAGTATGAACTTAGGAGATGAGTCTAGAGCCTTGACAATATGAATGTGCATGTGATCGTGATTGTGATCGTAATGTGAGAGTTTTGAGGATGATGTTGATGAAACTTGATGTTCTTGGAGTCTTTAAAGGTCATGAATTAATCTTAAGATAATGTTCCTAACCAAAGAGTTGATAGTTGATGTAATGAATCAAGCTAACAATGTCCAATGAGACTAGTTAGATGAGTTAAACAGATAATAATTGATGTCTTATTAGCATGTTGAGTCCTAGGAGGAGTATTGAGCATCGAATTGAGTAAGAGTAAACAACAACTCAAACTCAATAACTACGTAGTCAGTGTGGGAGGAAATTGAACCATAAAACTGGATGTTTCCCTTTGTCCTAAAAAAGACTTGATGTTATTTATTGTGGATCCACCAATAGGATGTCCTTTACCCCAACAAAATACTAGATGGATATGGCAATGACATCACTTCGTTGTATCATCACCGCCTCATAGGTGATGGTTGTCGGTTAGAGAAACTCTCAGATAGGTTATGATGGTATCCTAATGTGATGATTGAGTTCCTTACCTTTCGAGTTGAGTTGATGTTTGAGTTGAGTATCTATCATGATATTTTTTCCTTCCCAATTATTTTACATACCGGCCAGTATATTTCATGTACTGACGTCCATTTTAGCCTGCATCTTTTTATGATACAGACACAAGTACTCAAGATCATCAACAGGAGCATCATTGAAGGTCTTATCTTCCTACAGCTCATTGGTGAGTTCTCCCCTACATTCGGAGGATTTCATTCATATTTCTATTGCTTTTGAATTAGTGTCACTTTTATTTGCGGTAGTTATGGCTTGTCATGGTACCATCTAGACTATAGAGGTAGAGTCTTCATAGACTAGAAGATGATAAGTTGATGTTGAGGTCCTTCTTTTCTTGAATTGAGTTTTCTTTAAATTTACTTCTATGTCCCAGACGTTGAGATTGATTTTGTTGGCCCATGGCCTTTATTCATTGAGCTAGATTGTTGATTGAGTTGCCCATAATAATGTCACTTTATTTTACTTCTTCCGTTGATGTGAATGATTGAATGATCGTTATGAGGCCAAATGGTTCGTTTGGGGACTAACAATAGTCTCTGAGTGTCGGCCACGTCTAGGGTACCCTCCCGGGGCGTGACATAATTACACCATTTTTCTGAAAGTAAACATAACATATTACCACATTCTAGCATAACTCACAATGCTTACACAGAATGGTTGAACATATGCAGTTGCCTTATAGCAGTATCTATAGGTTATGGCAGTAGAAGCGACAACTTGGTCATAGGAAGATTATTTACAGTCCCAAAAAGAAAAACTATGTTGTCTCTGTTATATGGAAAACTTTTATACAGATAAATAGTGACCATATCATCAGTTCGGAGTGCTTGGATAACACATTTCGTAGGCTGTTCAAAAGCACATAGTGAAATCCCCAATGACTGTGTGGATAGCCATTCCATCCTTGCTAATCTATCATCCAAATTTGGCTCTCTATGTACTACATGATGCACAAATGGTTGATGCAGAAAAGTAATCAAACATCTACAATTATTTCTAAGGTGTGTGTGAACAGTGGCGGATCCAGGATTTTAACTCAGGGGGTTCGGAATATAAAAGTATAAATTTGTGACTAAATCAAAAAATAATGTTGAACCCTGATCATGAGGGTTCATTTAAAAGGAGATCTACCATTATGCTAGACTTTGCTTATTTTTTAGGAGGTTCAAGTTTAATATATATACGAAGATATAGAAACTTTACCTTATATATACAGTGTAATGTTTCGCCGAGGGGGTTCGGATGAACCCCCTCCACATACCCTAGGTCCGCCCCTGTGTGTGAACCTCATTGGGAGAGGCAAGCATTTGAATTACCTCCATCAAAAATGGAGATGGGTGCCATTTAACATATTGGAGCATTGGAAGAACAGTATGCCATTAAGGCTAAAAACTCCATAACCGGGCTAAGCACATGTTTGAAATAGACGATATTGCTCTGATTTTCGAAGTTAAAAATAGTTACTTAACATTACTGTTTAATTTGAAAAATTAAAAAATAATTTATTATTTTGTAATTATAGATACATCCTCAAAATGACTTACGTCTAGAAAACTTCTATTCTAGTGAATGAAATAAGCACTCGAGATAGACTCATAAAGTAGATGACGGTTGATATGTTTATTTGGACGGCAATTTTGGGTCACCTATATTTTGAGTTATAAACACACATGATTAAAATAGTCATAACTATTTACTTCAAATTCCAATTAAGGCAAAATTGGATGCATTGGAAAGCTAATTCAAATATCTTCAATTTGATATATTATGGATCACTTAAATCATTATGTTATAAGAGATATTATGGGTTCTCCTCTATTAGAGAACACTTGATGAAAGCACCAATGAAACAACTCACAATACAAACACAGATTTATATATAAATAGAAAGAGATGCTTTACTGAATTAATACAATATGATAAGATAAATTCAACAAAGGAAATTTCAAGGTACAATTATACAGGGAAATAGAATTTAAAAATGTGAAACTAGAAGTCTAGAAGGGATTGAGAAGATAGAAGAGGGGATAGGATTATTCAAAATCACAAACAACTTCCTTATTCTTGCCATGCTCATGTGACTTTTCTTCCGGCCCAAAAGTAATTTTCCAACCTTTTAGGTGGAATCACGCTTCTAGTACTCCGGCGCATTGCCTTGTCATCATCCAAATTAGCAGTTGTAAGGGGATAAAGCCTTCCTGACTTGGATTTAGGCGGCTCTACAGGAGAAGATGAGTCATGGTGGTTTGATTTGTCTGTTACATAGTTAAGAGTTAAAATCACTCACTACATTGAAATGTTATGTTCAATCACTTAACTGATAAACATCACACTAAATACAAAATGAGAATTACCAAAAGGCTCGCGAGTAACAACTTCTAACGTCTGATCTTCAAAATTTTGTCTTTGAGGAAGTCCCTTGAACTTGGATTTTGGAGGCTTTGCAAGGGCAGATGACTTGACGTTGTGGTTTTGTTTGCCTGTTTACATGTTTAAAAATTAAAATTACTCATAATATTTAGATAATATTTTCTATCACTTAACTGACTTGGCAATATTGTATTATTGTTTAAATCACACTGAATACTAATTAACTTTTTTCTTTCAACATGTTGGCAAGTCGAAAGCTCTTAGGTGTTTTGATATGACAAAGCAAATCAAGTTCAGAAGAGGTAAAACAAGATGCTGATGAATGTTATGAAGACATTCCCAACAAGAAGTGAATCAGATACGGTGAACCAGGTTCACTAGGCAAAAGGCGAATAAAAGAAAAGAGAGGGAAAAAAACTTTGTTTAACGTCAGTAGACTCCTAAATAAGGTAAATAAACGTATTGTCCAGGATTAGAAGTCCTTGTACAGCTCTACTACGGTGCAACTATAAAAAGATCAAGAGTAGCTTTTGCATCCATTAAACATTAGAGATCGAGTAGCAAAGACAAGGAGCAATCATCACGCAACACTTTGGAAGAAAAAAGATCTAGAGTTAGAATTTTTATCCTTTATTAAAAGGTAAGTTGACCCATTTTATTGATAACCAAAATATTTACAAATCTTATCTCAAATACTAAGCTCAACACATAAACAAAATATCTAATGAATACTAAATTAGGAAAGTGGAATTCTAGAAACATCCATATCAACACCCTTCCCCATTTCTTTTTGCATAGTCTTATTTTTTTTGTGTGTTCTACTTAGAATTATTATTTAGGAACAATAATTGTAAGTGTGAACTTCTGTTGTGAGAGTTATAACAAGACGTAGGTTTGACTTCTTAGAGAGTAGCATAAGTGATTAGAGTTGTGTTGAGAGTAGAGGCTGAGTGATTACAGAGTTGTAATCTGAATATTACTCTTTGTAGTTAGTGAAGTTGGCTGACCTACACATTGTAGATAGTGGTTGTTTTTCCACTATAACTCTTGGTGTCAAATCTGTTTAGTATTTTCTGCAGCCTATGAAATAAGAACCTGGTTCTTGTTGAGCGACTAACGCCTTTTCATTTGCTATCAAAGAAGGTCTTTTCACTCAATGGTAAAACCTTCAAAAGGATCCATGGATGCACCATCAACATCACAAGAAAGGAGTGTCACAGATACAAAACCGCACTGTTCAACGAAAAATACTACGGACGGTGGAAGAACAAGATGATGGATCACTTGATTGGAGAACACCCTATTCTTTGGAATGTCATTCTTGATGGTCCTACTATTCCCATGAAAAATGGTCCAGATAGAACAACATGAGTACCTAAGCACAAGAAGGAATGGAATGCTGAAGATAAAATAGTCATCCAGAAAAATGCAAAAGCCAAGAAAATTCTTATTTATGGAATAGGTCCTGATGAGTACAATAGGATCTCGTCTTGTCCAGATGCAAAGGTGATTTGGGACGCTCTGCAAACTTCTCATGAAGGGACAAGTCAGGTTAAGAAGTCCAAGATTGACAATCTGAATAGGAAGTACGAGTTGTTTAGGATGATAAAAAGGGAGACGATTCAATACATGCATACTAGGTTTATCGCCATAATTAATGATATCTACTCACTACGAGAAATCATCCCAATAGGTAAGGCAATCAAAAAACTCTTAAGTTTTTTGCCAAAGTCATGGGAAAGAAAAGTTGAAGCAATTACTAAAATAAGAGATCTTGACACACTGACTATGAATGAGCTCATTGGAAATCTTTGACCTATGAACCGAAGAAAAACCAAGAGAAAGAAATTGGAGGCAAGAGAAAGGAGAAGAACCTGGTTCTCAAGGCAACTGAAAAGATGACTTTGAGGAAGACAACATTACATTGATGACTAAGAGATTTCAAAGGATGCTGAAAAGAGGACATTCCAATTAGAGGAAGAATTACAAAGGAATTCGGACAAGGATTAAAGGGATCAACTGTGTCATAAGTGTGGAAGCCCTTATAAAGTTCTATCCTCTGTGGGCACTAGAGTACAAGAAAAACAACCCCAAGAAGGCTTAGGGGACCAAAAATGATCAGCACATCTCTAAGAATCGAAGAATGACAAATCAAGAAGCTAATCTCATTGTGAAAAAAGGCACTAAATGCAACACAAAACTCTTCCGATGACGAATCTGTTGAAGAAGGACCTGAAAATAAATCACTTCTGGCCATGGAAGAGTTAAAAGAAAATTGATTTTCTGGTACTGATGGCCATTTCTAAGTCAGTTGATGATGAGAACATTTTTCAAATCAATGACACTATTAAAACTCAAATGTGTTACACTGCTAAGAATGAAGCCCTCCTTAAGGATCTGGAACAGGCAAAAATGATATTATAGTACACTATGAGATAAATAAAATCCTCTTTACTGCTCGATGATATTTAACAAGGTCAAATCACAACTAAATATGGAACAAACTTTAAGAAAATATTACAAAAATTTTACCTTTGCATTCTTTTTCACATTGACTCATTGAATCAAATATCATAACTTCAAACTCCATGTTCCCTTCATGTCTGAACACTAGCATATCATCCAGTTGCAAATTGTGTTCCTTTACAAAACTTCCCCAACTGTCTTCTAGTCGTCTACCATTTAGTTTGACCAGCCACTTCTTATCTGCAGTTGTGCAATCATGAATAATGATCATATATATATATCGACTGATTTTACTATGGATAATGTTCATATATATCGATCTATTATACATCTAACAATAAATATTTTCTTGAATGAAGTATGAAGACAATAATGAATGAGTTAAATAAGCAAACTATTAAATTATGAAGTTCTTTTTCTAAAATTTTCTGACTACTCTGCTGCTTACCCAGCCTTTCTCAGTATTACATGTTCATACTGATCGTGTTTCTTCAGGTACTTCAAAACATCTGTAGGAGTATCCTGTAACATAGCAATAAGTTGAAAGCAAAGTTAAAAAGTTAATGATAAGATAATATTAAAATTAAATTAATTATTTTTTTCTAAATTTGTTAAAATAAATAACTCAAAGAAAAATGAAAGAAATTTAGTATATCACATTTGTCATTATAACCACTCATAGTTATCAACCATAATTGTCATCATCAATCATCAGTCATCATCACCAACCATCTTTGTCATCACAATCATTACTGGGCATCACCACCTTTATCAACCACCTCTATCAATTTCTACCACCCATACCACATACGCCATTATAGATATATGAATAGCTCTATGACATCTCCACTATAACTATCATTTACACTACTAATATGGTCAATTTCTACTATTAATTATCTCTGTTATCACAACTAGCACCGCCGTCAAATACTACCAACAGAACCAACATATTCTTCTGAGATAACTAACTATTGATATCAGTCAATTTCACCATCACTACCAATTGCTACCATCATGTCAGTCAATACAATACCAACCATCACAAATATTTCTAATAGCCCTATGACATCTCCACCATCACTATCATTTACACTACTAATATGGTCAATTTCTACTATAAATTATCTCTGTTATCACAACTAACACCATCGCCAAATACTACCAACACAACAAACACATTCTTCAGCCACCACATACTATTGATATCAACTTCAATTTGACCATCATAATCGTCACCATCACTACCAACTGCTACCATTATGCCAGTCAATACAATACCAATCATCACAAATATTTCTAATAGCCCTATGACATCTCCACCATCACTATCATTTACATAACTAATATGGTCAATTCCTACTATTAATTATCTTTGTTATCACAACTAGCACCGCCGCCAAATACTACTAGCACAACCAACACATTCTTCAGCCACCACTTACTATTGATATCAACCATTTTCACCATCAGAATCGTCACCATCACTATCAACTGCTACCATTATGTCAGTCAATACAATACCAACCATCACAAATATTTCTAATATAAACTAGTCACTAACACCAACCATTATCATTAAACTATCTCTATCATTGTTAGCAAACATAAATATTTATTGCTTACTCAAATAATAATTTTATTTTATTAAATTTATTTTTCTAATACTTAATTTTTATTTTTATTTAAATTACATATTTATTATGTTTACAAATAAATAAATGCATATTCAGATGTTGAAAAATAAACTATCTTATTCATTTAATGTTCATACCTAAAAACAATATCTTAATTATTGTGAATTGATCAAATTCAAAGTCTTAATCCTTATAAAAACAAATAAGGCCTAAATAAAAAATTTGAATATAGAATCTATTGGAAGAAGACTATCTATGGAAGAAAAATACTCTATAAAGAGAAAATAAACAACTCAAGATTGCAATTCAAATTTAGAAGAATATTTGTTAAATTTACTAGAAATTCAAAATATAAATAAATCATATCTAACAACTAAAGGATCAAAAAATTTCATTCCAAGAATCACACAAACTCTAATAGCATTTGTATATCATCCCTTGCTTGAAACCTGGCAAAACATGTTTAAAGAAGTGGGGTTTCTTTGGAGGGGTTTTCATGGTAGCTATGAAATACTAATGTTGTATAGGGATGAATGGATGATTTATATGAGTACTTATTTAATATAATCTATCTTAAATAGGTTGGATATCCAACTCATTTAAAATGAATAAAAACTTAATAAAACACTTAATACTCAAATAAAAATTGGTAGTTTTAATAGATAAAATGGTAATGAGGTTCGTCCTCGAGTTAAGAATAGTAAAAAAGTTTTAAAATACATTCAGATGTTGAAAACAAACAGTCTTATTAATTTAGTGTTTAGATTTAGAAACATCTTAGTGATTCAGATATTCATTCGAATTCAAATGTTTTAATCTTAATAAAAATAAATAAAGCCTAAATCAAGATTGAAATTCAAATTAGAAAGAACAGTGTTGTTCGATTTACTGCAAGTTGAAAAGATGATTAATCAAACCATCACAAAATTCCATCCCTAGAATGAGTGCTCAATACATACACATACCCTAACAAACCCTAATAGAAAGTTTACTTACAATTCCTTGCTTAAAACCTGGCCTGATGAGTTTGAAAAAATGGAGTTTCTTCGGAGCGACTTTCACGATGGCCATGAGATATGGATGTGTGTTTGAAATATCAGAAAACTTGACCAGAAATGTGAAGGAAGAAATGATCTTTCCTAGGGCTAAGAATGATTTATAGGGGATAAAAGTTATTTATATTTTGCATCCTTAATTTTAAAATATGAAATTAATTTAATATAATTTGACTTCAAAAATTAAAGAAATTAACTTTTCAAAAATTAAAATATGGTGAGTACTTGATTAAAAGAATACAAGGTGATGTGTGTCATCTCTAAGCAATTAGTGTGTTTGAAACTGGAAAAAAAAACTCAACTTGTGAATGCAAATCAAATTTTTTATTTTTTTGTTGACTGAATTTTTGTATCGATCACACCAATACTCCCTTCATTCATTTTTACTTTATTCAATATATTAAAAATAGTTACTTAACTTTACTATTCAATTCAAAAAATTAAAAAATAATTTATTATTTTATTATTATAGATACAACCTCAAAATGACTTATGTCTAGAATTTATTTTGACGGCAATTAGGTCACCTATATATATTTTGAGTTATAAACACATATGGTTAAAATGTGTGTGCCAGCACTCGATCTATCAAACCTATTATAGCAATGGAGGAAAAAAGAAGTTGAAAACTTTTCAGACAAAATACCTTCCTTTCTTGAAATTATGAGAGTGAATTTGCTTTTTGAATAACGTAATTTTAGTCTAGGAATATCTAGCAACTACTTGGGACTTATTTATGGAATATAATAAGTGTTTCAATATTATTTATGAGTTGGAAAGTAAAATGTCCTTTTTTTAGTTGAAAAATAAGTTGAAATATTTGTAAATGCAACAATTCAGATGTTGAAAACAAATAGTTTTATTAATTTAGTGTTTAGATTTAGAGACGATATTTAATTATTCAGATGTTTATTCAAATTCAGATGAGATATGAATGTGTGTTTGAAATATCATAAAATGTGACAAGAAATGTAAAGGAAGAAATGATCTTTCCTAGGGCTAAGAATGATTTACAGGGGATAAAAGTTATTTATATTTTGAGTTACAAAGTGGTGTGCCTCATCTCTAAGCAATTAGATTGTTTGAAATTGAAAAGAACAAACAAAAAAAAACTCACATTTTTATCATTTAATGAAATACTCAACTTGTGAATGCATATCAATTTTTATTTTTTTTGTTGACTGAATTTTTATATCGATCACACCAATACTCCCTTCATTCATTTTTACTTTACTAATCCTGGGAACGTGCATTACACGTTTATTTCAAAAAGAAACGTGTGTTGCATGTTTATCTCAATATATTTCATACAGATTTTATATTGCAAATGATATATTTTATCCCGTTCAAGTCTATTGGTATTTACTTATACATATATATATATATATATATATATATATATATATATA
>JBCEWC010014135.1:0-14579 GCA_038996855.1 Solanum aculeatissimum
AAGTGTGATGACAAGTTTGAGAGGCTTGTTTGGGGTTCCTTCGGGTTCCTCATTCGCCATGTCACGTCTAGGCCCTATGCTTGGGTCGTGATACAAGAGATATAACATTTTAAAATTCAGATTGAATAACTTGAATTTTCGAGGGATTGATATTTAGCAGTGGATTTGAAGATGGGTGATAAAATATATGATTTATGTTTAATATTTTATGATAGAAAAATAAGATTAACAGTAGACATTGAATTCGATGATGGTGAAGGAGTGAAGTTGGTGGTGGATTATAATTTTCACGCTAATTGCTATGAGTTGTAATGATGAGAATAGTGGATTTAGTGGTTATGTGGTGGAATAGTAATGGTATGAAGAAGAAGAAATCAAATGACATAGAAATTTTGTTTTTTTTAGATTTGTGGCGTTGACATAACAATGATGTGGAGACGTGTGAGTGGTTATACTTGAGAGGGCTACTTATTCATTCTCTCATCACAAAATTTGATATGATATGAGGCGGCAGCAACAACTTGTTAATATTGTCGAAATTTTTTTAGTAAACTATTAGGGTCTTTGTCTTGTTTTATAGCCTTTACATATTAATCCTTATACTTTTAATTTTCATCAGTCTCTGTTATAACCTTTAGATTCACCAAAGGAAAGAAAGTCAGTGAGAATTCTATTTTCTTCTTCTCCTTCTTCATATCTTATCTTTTAGTTCTTTTCTTTGTATTTCAATTTGAATTATCTCAGTACATATTAGTGGTATCAAAATATTTTTCGGCTCTGCGGAAGTCAACTATGGTAGTTAAAATTCAAGAAGTTCTTACACGTCTAGATCGAATGTCCATCAGCATGGCTAATGTTGTTGTGCGACAAAACCAACTAGAAATGGTGAATGATAAGTAATTCTCGAAGTTGAAGAAGGCAATTAGGGACGGCCAAGAGAAAAGACCACTAACACTGTCAAGATTCACAGAGGAAATCTACACTCCAACTGTCTAGCTATATTAGGTGTTATGAACTCAATTACTCCTCTTTCTATGTTTAACATAACCATGGTGATAATCCAATATCGGGGGACCTTCCTATCAGACGAACCCAGTCACTTCTAGTTAGAATCCGATTAACCCTACCTAATTTAACTCTACTTTATCCATGCCAAATCAGTTCACTACGTGATCCTCATTACCCCAAATTATTCAGTACTAATTTCGTCAGTCATCCTCTACATATGACCCAAACACCACCCAACATCTACACACCTTATCCTCAATATTCTCCCGATCAACACAAACCCTTACTCTTACGTTATCCAAAGTCGAGTTTCCTCAATTTAGTGGAAAGGGTTTTTAGGATTGGTGGTATAAGGCGGAGAAGTTCTTCTCCTTTGATGAGGTTCAATCTCGATAAAAGGTGACCATTGCAGCCCTGCATTTCGATGACCTTGCACTACAATGGCACCAAGCCTACATGAATAGTCATAATCTTCTTCCTGTTCCCACATAGGAAGAATACATATTTTCTTTGTCCGATAGGTTTGGGGCTAAACTCAATGATCACATAAGTGAGTTGGTGAGTCTAAGGAAAACTGGCAGTGTTTTAAGTTACCAAGAGGCATTTGATAGAGCAATGACCCCATTGCCATTATATCCCAATCATACCATCACTGTATTTTTTAATAGGATGAAATCATAGTTCGAGAATGTTATAATGATTTATAGACCCTATTCCTTACCTCATGTGTATCACTTAGCTTGATTACAAGAGTCTATTTTCTTAAAACACTGGAAGGCAACAATGAAAAGTTTTAGTGTACAACTATCCTCTTATGCTAAGCCTCAAACTACACCCAATTTACACTTATCTAAACCTCAACCTTATTAGGGACAAACTTAAGAGAAAAAGGCTACCCCTGCAGAGTTAAGTGACAAGAGGACTAAAGTACTTCTCTATATTTGTGATGGGAAATATAAGTCGGGACATGTTTGTAAGGCCAAAGCTTAGTTGTTATTGTTGGAATTGGACGAAGAGGGTTTGGAGTTGGAAGAAGAAAGTGAGTTATTACAGTTAACTGAAGCAGTTGAGACTTATGAGATCTCCATTCATGCCATGACTGGAATCAAGGGGTATAGAACTTCGAGGATAACGGGATATTGTCATAAGAAGGCCCTCAATATATTGATACAGGCTCAACACATAACTTCATAGACAGTGGCTTAATGATGCGGATGGGCTGGAAGGTGAGCACTTGTAACTAGGTAGATGCTAGTTTAGTTGATGGAAATTCTGTCCTCCATTAGTGGCATGTGCCATGGCATCGAATAGTTATTGCAAAGAAGTATCTTCAAGGCAGATTTCCTTCTTTTACCCTTAGGTACTTGTGATGTGGTGTTCGGGGTTCAATGGTTAAATGACTTGGGGAAGATCATATTTAATTTCAAATAGATGATTATGAAGTTTGAATATGAAAGTAAAATATTGTCCTTACAGGGTAACACATCCAAAATGAAAGAAGTTGAATTAGAATCTATTAACAACACTTAGCCAGATGAGATTCAGTTATTTATGATCAAAGTTACTCCTAAAGAAGATAAGTTTTTGCAAGAATCAATAACCACAACTTCAGTTGAGGTACCAAGAGAAGTTTGACAGGTTCTACACGAGTTTGCATTTGTGTTTGAAGAACCTAAGGGATTCCCACCTTCTTGAGGATCCTTTGATCATCGTATTCCCTCGAAGAAAGGATCTAATCTAGTGAATACAAGACCTTACATATACTCACCTGCTTAGAAAGATTTGAGAACATGGTGAATGAGTTAAAGGAGCAGGGCTACGATATAGTTGCAGTCTTTTTGCATCATCAACTATCTTAGTGGGGGGAAAGATGGGAATTGAAGATTTTGTGTAGATTATAGGGCTTTGAATCAGATTATCATCAAAGATAAATATCATATCCCTATTATTGAAGAGCTATTCAGATGAACTTAGGGGTGCACAATGGTTTCCAAAGGTTGATCTCAAGTCTAGGTACCATCAGATTAGGATGGCCTCACTTGGAATCCATAAAACTACCTTTAGGACATATTCTGGCCACTACGAGTTTCTACTGATGCCTTTTGCACTGACTAATGTCCCTTATAGTTTTCAAGGTTTAATAAATCAAATATTTCAAAAGTACCTAAGGAGATTTATCTTGGTGTTCTTTAATGATATCATCGCTTTTAATAAATGTCTAGAAGATCATATAGTTCACTTGAGGATCACTTTTTAGCTATTAACAATAATACAACTTGTATGCAAGGAATATCCAAATGTCAATTTGCTATGGGCAGTATCGAGTACTTAGGACATTACACTGATCCAAAGAAGATCCTTTTAGTTCAGCAATGGCCAAGACCTACAACCCTTAAGCAAAACAGGGGGTTCCTTGGTCTTACATGCTATTATAGAAGGTTCATCTAAGGTTATGGTCAACCAAGTAAATCATTGGCTGATTATTTGAGAAGGTTTCAAATGGACTGAAGAAGCAACCAAAACATTTCAGAACTTGAAAGATGCACTGACATATACTCTTGTATTAGGTCTTTCAGATTTTAACCTGAGTTTCACTATGGAACTAATGCTTGTGATATGGGTATAAGAGTTGTTATTATGCAACAAGGGGTACCTATTGCCTACTTGAGCAAGGGATTTTCTCTACATAACCAAGCTATATTTGTCTATGACAAAGAGCTGCTTGTGTTAGTAATGGCAGTGTCTAGATGGGGTTAGTATCTCATTAGTAGGCACTTTATTGTTAAAATATATCAAAATGCCTTGAAAGTTTTGTGAGAACAAAAACGTCATACTAGATCCCAACTGAAATGGATTACTAAGTTGATGCAATTTGATTTTACTATTGAATACAAGAAGGGAAAAGGGGAACAAAGTTGTTGATACTTTGCTTTGTCTAGGATTCCTATAGTATAGTTAGTTGCTTTTACATTATTTGTTGTTAGATCTGACTTGTTGCAAACCATCATAAGTTGTTAGAATTCTGAACCTGAATTGAGAAGGTTGATCCACAACCTGAGTATATTAAAGGAGGACACTAAAGGGTTCTCTTTTATCAAGCAAAAGCTATGATGGCATGGGAGATTAGTAATAGGATTTGATACCTCCCTGAGAGCTGAAATAATTACTCTATTGCATGCATCAGTTCATGGAAGCCATTATGAAATTGACCATATTTATAAGAGGATTGCTGTTTTTTTCTATTTGAAGGTACTAAGAAAAGATGTAGAAAAATATAGCAAAGGTTGCGAGATATGTCAGTAGAGTAAATATGACAAGGCTTAGCTATTCCTTCCTTAGCTTGGGACAGTGTGAGCATGGATTTCATAGAGAGGTTATCTAAGCCTAAAGGCGAAGAGGTCATATGGGTAGTGATAGACAAACTCTCTAAATATGCACATTTTGTTGCCCTCTTTCATCCTTACATTGCATTTGATGTTGTTTTTCTATTCATATAACACATATTTAAACTATACTAGTCATGGACACGTGCATTGCACGTGTGTTTCATGTTAAGTTAGATTATTGATGTAGTAGAATAGTAATGATTTAATTTTTGGAAACAATAATACAAGTTGTATGTATATAAGTTTGAATCTCCATTTGAAGAGTAGTGTGGATCGCTGTTGTGTCGATTATTATTGCATAGGTGAGCTGGTGTCTTGTAATCCTGAAATTTGAAGTCGTTCAATGTTGTTAGGACAGCGTAGTTATAGTTAATTATGGCTTTGTACGAACAATATATATATATATATATATATATATATATATTATGAGGTTATCAGACCTAAAACTTCCTTAGAGACGATGTTCTTTGTGTATGTCCCACTCTGTCATTTTGATTATTGTTTTAGAACCAGGACTTTTGTTGTTGCCATAGATATCCCTCTTGATAGTGCAACGTACAACTGACCTTGTGAGAAGACATGTTTCGATAAATACACGCCAACGTTTGCAATTGTTTGTCCCTGTGCTTTATTTATTGTCATGCAAAGCAAAGACTTATTGGGAACTGCTTGCGAACAAATTTGAACGGATATCCTTCATTTTCAGGTGGTGACAGTTGAATTCGTGAAATAAAGACATGCTTTGTTGCATAATGACCACTTGATATTTCTGCATGGACGACATTCCTATCAAAGCCTCTACATATCATTCTTGTGCCATTACATAAGCCATTTGAAGGGTCTAAATTCCTTAGCAACATGATGGGTACATTCTGCTTTAATTCTAACATGCATTTCAAAGATATGTTAAAGTATAGTTGTATTATTTTTTTTACTGCATCTTCATGATTGTAACTACTCTTAAATTTTGCTGAATACCTATGCGGTGGGAGACCATTCGTCGTTAAAGTATTTAGATATTCTTCCTGATAATAGTTGTTAGTGTCATCTTCTGCATTGTTGAAGCTATTAAATGTCTTGCTTTCACCTGGGAACATGGCTATTAACTTATCATTTAGATAATCCACATGCTCATTTCTACTTGCTAAGATAGCTCGTTCTGTCACATATTTTACAGTAGTAATATTTTGTTGTAGATCGGTAAATATCTCTCTGATGAAGCATTTTTCTGGAATTCCATCAGTACAATGTTTGACAGTCAATTGTTGTGGAAGGAGGATTAAATTGTCTCTTATTATTTGTTCTTCTCCGTTCCCCACGCGAAGTAAGAACTCATTAAATGCAGGATCTGTTCTTTCTCTCATATTTCTCGCCTGTAGCATTACTTGCAAGCATGATACCATGGGTCATTCTTATTGTCAATGTCAGCAACCTTAGCATTGAACTTATAGTACATGTCCTATACGTAAATTGTCACAATCAGTTTAATATATTTTAACAAAATAAATTGAGTACTCATTGATATGCCATGGAAAGTACCTTTACAATGGCAAGTGATCCGTTCACAATATCACTAATTTTTACTTTGCGGGCTGTTTGCTTGGCATTAAAGTTATGTCTATGTTTTTGCCTTCATGTTCTGATGCCTGTATTGTATAAATATAAAATTAAGAATAACATCTTATACCTACTATGTGCGGGAGGCTATCAGTAATCTGAGTCAAGATGAGTTATTTACCATTGTTGGAGATCGTTGGTCTTTTCAAGCACTGAATTAATTATCAAACTACTAATAGGAGTCGTGAAAAGTACATAATCTCCTATTGTAGAAAGAGTAACAAATTGTGTTGTCAAATATTATTGAAACATATAATTTTAGGGGAGGTATACCTTGATAAACAGAGCATTTGACATCACAAAAGGCAAGCACTGGTTTTTCACATTGAAGGCTCTCTAATAATTCTCCATCTATTTCAGCAAAGTCTCCCCACAAAGTCATGGTTTTGCGATCATACCTATATATGTAAAATTGGGTATCATTATGGTTTGACTTTTTCATGTGCAACAGTGTATTCCAAGGATGCTTTGTGAACTTACATTCGTCTGTAACGATTACTTCTCGCCTTATGCTTCATCCTTCTCCATTTAGTGCCTTAACTTTAATTAAAATGCACACCACCTCTGTAGAAAATATGTAGTATTAAATAGAAATTAATTTTATATGTGTATGACATAACAAACATTTATAGGAATGTACCGAAGAAAGTCCCATCAGTGATCTTTTCAGCTTTATCAAATATGATAAAACCGTTAGAGAATTGTTGAGTCTTAAATTTTCTTTTGTCCTCTACGACCTCTGTATTGTTGGTGAACGCTAATTCAAGGTCCTTGTGCACTGATAAGTAGTTTGGTTTAGTACCATTTAACTTTTCATTTATAATGTAGTAGCTTTGAGTCAGTTCAAAATATTTGTTCCATGTGTGAACGTCTTGGTTGAAAAGAGTTATTTGTATTTTGGTTTCCTGTGGCAAGATGTATAAGCATGAGAACCTTAAAATAAGACATTATATTAACTAATGAATATAATACACTATTAAAATAGAGTTACCTCTTCATCAACGAATATTAATTGCCAACGAATACCCTTGCCGTTTGTATTTTTGTACTCTTTTGTTAAGCCTTGGCGAATGACTAACACTTTGATAATCCATTCCGTTGCATATTTCTGCAGCTTACTAATGGGTAAGCATCGGTTTTCTACATCTTCTATACTTGTCATTGAATTCCTGTGGTAGCTACGATGTACTAACACAATATATATTTGTGATATATTAGCGCTTTATTTTTATCGAGTTAGTACCCTTTACGTCATACAAGGATTATGATTTGCTCTAACACATATACTAATTCTTGAGTTTTTATTTAAAAAGCGATCAACTTTAACCAAAAATAGTATAATTATACCATTGATTTAATGAATATAAATACAAAGTGGAAGACTGTTACCAACTTTTGATGTGTCGAAAGCAAGGAACCTGTTAAAAAAATAAACAAAATCAACTCTCAGATTGATTTGGGTAAATCACCCATCTTGTAGCAGTAGATAAAGATTTTGTTCAAAGTTCACTCTGAAATGAAATGAGAAGTACAACTTTGAAGGAGTAATGAAAAATGTTGTTAGTGTTTGGAATAAGCAGGATTACACAGTTAGTTGTCATAGAATAAACATGAATTAACACAGCTATTAACATCATATACAAAATGTAATGTACACCAGAGGGGCAAACACACCAAAGATTCAATCATAAAGATTGTTGATCTGTAGATTTCTCGTTCCAATCTAATTTAATATGTTGTTAATATGAAGAAGACATCCAAATTATAGATACCTGACTACTAAAGAGGGAGTCTGATATGGAAGGAGCAATTATCTGAGTACCAAATAACCTCGTGAATCTTTAGGTCCTACAATTCATGTAATTGGTGTCAACTCATATAGGATTGAAGACTGGTTTATTACTTTTGAATAGAATCAATTAACTGAGGCACAGAAAAAGCAGAGCAACGTTCAAGGTGCATAAATTGCAGTAAAAGTGCACTAAATATTCCAATCAACAGTAACCACATTCAGTGCTTAATGAGGTCATTCTGATTTCTCATACACTGAAAGAGAATCAACAAATCCCAACTTCCACAGGCTTTGCTGAATAAAAGCAACAAGAAAAAAAATTCAAGTTATATATTATTCCTGTGGGTCTCCTACTATTTTTTTTGTTCTGATTAGTTAACAAAAGTTTCATCAATAATCCAAAAGCCAAATAACTGCCATTACTGGACTTTACAAAAGGAGTCTACCTTCACAGTTAGTTGTCAAAACTAACTTTTGACTTGTTGATTCTTCCAAAGGACTTTGATGGATGTCACATCTTTGTTTCTTAACCTCTTCACTTGCCTATCAAATATTTCAATCGAGAATTCTTCATATGTCAAATTCTCTTCAATACCAACAACCTTCAAAGGTGCAATAGAGCTTGGATTACCTACACACTTCCTCAACATAGACACATGGAAGACCGTATGAATCGTATTCATTTTCAATGTAAACTCCAATCATAGGAAACCTAACCAATTCTCTTCAAGATTCTATAAGTCCCCATATTCCTTGGGCTCAACTTTCCCTTCTTGACGAATCAAACTACAGTCTTCATGGGTGAGACTTTCAGTTGCACCCAACCAATATACCTCCTTCAAACCTCTATACATCTTTATAGAACCAGGGTGAATAAAATAGGATGAGTTATGTGCCTCTTTCAAAATCAAATCCTTCAAGCCATCAATATTTGGCACACACAACCTACTTTGGTGCCTAAGGACACCATCTCCCCCTTGGGAGAAAGCCTCTATTTTTCCATCCTTCACCAATGCTTCCAACTCTAACAAGGCAGGGTCAAGTTCTTTCTTAGATCTGACCTATTTAATAAAGAAGACTTGGAACCATTTATAACCACCATACCTCTATTTTTGGTCTCATCCAACCTAACCCCAACTAAGTCTTAAAGCATTACAATAGACAACAAACCCTTTTAACCCTTCCAAAAAAGCCAAAGTAGGAGCGGATGTAAGTTTGTCCTAAGTTTGGGTGCTTTCGTCACATTCATCCGTCCACACAAACTTCACTTTCCTTTGAGTTACTTAGTCAATGGAGACGAGTTAAAGGAGAACCCTTCTATAAAACTTCTATAATACCCTATTAGACCCAAGAAACTCTTAACATACATTGGAGTCAAGGGCCTAGGCCAATTTCTTATCACTTTTGTCTTCTTAGGGTCCACTTTAATTCCATCACCCGACACCACATGCCCTAGGAATGCTACTTCTTTCAACCAAAATTCACATTTATGAAATTAGGCAAACAACCTCTCATCCCTCAAAGTTTGCAACACTATCCTCAAATGCTTCACATGCTCTTCTTCACTCCGGGAGTAGATCAAAATGTCATCAATGAATACCACCACAAGCATATCAAGGTAGGATTTAAAGACCCTATTCATAAGATCCATAAATATTGTTGGTGCATTAGTTAAGCCAAATGACATCACTACAAATTCAAAAAGCCCATATCTAGTTTAAAAAGCCATTTTGGGAATATTGTACTCCCTCACTCTCATTTGGAGGTATCTGGAATGGAGATCAATCTTAGAAAAATGACTAGCCCCTTGTAGTTGATCAAATAGGTCATCTATCCTTGGAAAATGATACTTATTCTTTATGGTGACCTTATTGAGTTGTTGATAGTCAATACACATTCTAAGTGAGTCATCCTTCTTCCTTACAAACAACACCTTTGCACCCCAAGGTGACTTGCTAGGCCTTATAAAACCTTTCTCCAATAAATCTTTCAATTGATCTTTCAACTCCTTTAACTCTGCCTATCATATGGTAAGGGGGAATTGAAAATGGGTTGAGCATCAGGGAGGTGGTCTATTCCAAAACCTATCTATTTTGGTGGCATTCTTCTTGGAGGCATTATCTTGAAGTGCAAAGAGCAATCGTTATATATAGGAAGTCTTAAGATAAGTTCTAAAGCACGATATAGATCATGAAGAAGTGACACAATTTCTAAATGACTCATAGCCTCCTATTTATAGTTGCGGCGTACTTCACAACTATGAATAAGACTATACTCGACGCAGTGTGTTAGATTTCTGAGGACCATTTATAAACCTAGTACTCTGATACCATGATTGTCATAACCCAAGACTAAGGCCTAGATGTGACACAGTGAATGGGAACCTGAAGGGACCCCAAACAAGCCTCTTAAGCATGCATGAAACATCCTTGATTTTGCTGAAGAATAATTAAGAAATAAATAAGTAACAATTAAATTTCTAAGGAAAACGTGACTTTAGACTCATGTTATGGGGATGTTGTAGGAAAAAGGATTTACATGAATCACATGACAAATTAGTCTAAGGAAAGGGTAAGTATGACTCACACTATGGGGATAGATAGGGACTTGGGACTTCCACCACATCCTCAATATACAACAAGCATAGAAGGGGATAAAGAGACTAAGGGATGTCTTCTCTAATTACATAAGCATAATAGGATTCAAGCTTATCACATACACTTCCATATCCAACAACACCTCTAATACGAATGGAATAGGGGCCAAGACATCTCTCGGGTTCACCCTCAAAAGTTAAGTTTCCAAAATAGACAAGTCTTAACAAAAATATGAAAGTAAAGTGGATATTGTCACTGGAGTGGAGGATTCACCAATAAGAACCTTCAAACGACCCGGCTAGCCACGTGGGGGATATCGAGGAGTGTTTGTCCCTACATAGTAAAATCATGTAGACAAAAAGTATGTCTTAATACTTTAAATATACTAGTATGTGGGCATGCAATGCACATAACATGTCATGAAATTAGTTAGCAATAAGATCACTTAGAAACATCACTTGAACCATAAAACATAGGAGAAGGAGGGACATAGATTATCATGAACACGTAAAATAGTCATATCTTTTGGGAAAATCTTACTTTTACATCAAAGAAAGCACCATCTAGTATAAGTAAAACTCTAGTAATTATAATGATGGACACCATACATACTTGGAAAAAAATTATATATCTTTATGATAAATACCATTTTCAATAATAAGGGGCCATAACATATGTGAAGAAAACCATTTAAACCTTAGAGACAGTGAGTTACAAAACTTTAAGACACCCTTGAACATGACATAAAAGAACCATCATAATAATCGTAAAAGGACAACTTGAGACCATATGGAGAACTTGAACATGCGTGAGAGAAGCCTTTTACTGACATAAACCAAGTGAGCTAAACCATGGAGTCTCGATGTTTCCCCTACACCGGAAGAAGGGGGAAGTCACTTGCCAAGGTAACCTCCTAAGATACCTAAGTGGATCCACTAAAGCTAGATATTAAGCAACCTCTAATAATGGTTGGTCTAGAAGTAGACCTCTACTAGCGGTGGCCCCTATTTTCTACGGTGACACGTAGTTATGAGACAATGGGATTCTACTAACGGTCTCTTGCCCTAGCTATGGGGAGTATTCACATATATCTCAAGGTCCACTCGATGCTAAGTGTGACTCTCACGCAATGACCATAGACAAGAACCATAAAATCATGTAATGTGGGGATTTATTCTACTAACCCATCCTAGAAGACTTTTGAACATGGATCATCATCATAAGGATTGCTCCTAAATCTAGTCTATGTCTCTACTATCGGCATATCATCATTCTCATAAGCTATACTAAGTGGAGGACACATACCTCAATCATTCATTCATTCTAAACTTCATAAAACTAACCCTATGAGACACATAAACATGAGTACAATCATGATATCATAAGAGGGCTTTACATTGATGCATAACTTTCATAGAATTTAACGTATTTCAAAACATACTTGATAGAACTCACCCTTCATCATACCCACAAATTTTCATACATATAGTAAAACAACTTTTCATTATACATGAGATACTTTATTATAAGAGCTTAGTTCCAAATTATGGTGGATTCATGTATAGGGACTCAAATTCATGAAATACAAGGGTAATATGCATAATTGGGGTAAAACATCATCACTTGCAACCATTTGAATTCAACAAATAGTAATCATTGAGAAATCCTAGTTAGGGCATTATAAAAAGCATCTCATATCCCATAATTTGGACAATCCACATGGATATTCAAAGACCCAGAGTAGTTTTAAAGTACAACACCTTCTAAAATCCACCATTTAAAATCATTCATACCTTCCTTCAAATCATAGATATAGGGACATGAAATTAGTATTGTAAAATCATCTATTTTTCAACATCCGATGGTATCACAACATACATAACTTGAATATCATAAAATAGTTCATAATAGTAAACCCTTGAAAGCTAATCATGCAATTTCATTCAATAGATGAAGATTTTCAACATTTACCATGTATAATAGAAGTAATAGATAGTACCCATAAGAAGTCAAACTTAACTTTGAAGGATTTAGTAAAAAGGGTTTTGGGGACTCTATGGGTGGAAGAACCCATAGATGAAGAACCCACATACCTAAATCTTGAGATTTTTTGAAGGAAACTTGAGGAAGACTTGTGGACTTCACTTGAATTCTTGAAATCCAAAAAGAGTTCTTGAAAACTTGAGATTAAGTGGAGGATTTGGTGAGGATTTTTGAGAGGATTAAGGATAAAAATGGCGTACAAGAGTGTATATGAGTGACATGTGTTGAAACCCTAGCTTGGAAAAGTATAAATATCATCAAAAGGTCAAAATTTGATATTTTGAAGTGTCCCGTCGACAAAATCGGCGGTCCAGAGGTCCCATCTCCAAACCAAGGTCGGGCATTCATTACTACATATATAATTACCAGCATCTCCGCTTTCCCTGCTCTGATATAAGTTTAAGATAGACGAATCCAAGCGTTCGAGTTATAGAGCTTCACTTTATCCTTTTAGCTAAGCTAAGGGCAGAGATTGTAGCTAACACTGTCTCTTCCCCTTCCTTGCCCCATTTAATGCTTTTCCATCAACTGAAGCGGGAAGAGAAGGAATAAGGGAAGAGACCTATCTTTACTCTAGGAAAGGAATGCTTTTCACTACCATTGCTATTCATCAAAACAATCGGTGGTAAGTCAAATGGGACCTTTAGATCACCCTTTTTGACAATTTTTGAAACTTTTTGGAGCGATTCGGCAACCTATTCGGTGATGCGCCAAATGCATTAGGCGGTCAAACTGATCGTCGCCCTTTTTGATAGCCTAGACAAGCTTCAATAAAATGGTCATAACGCCTTATTCCGAACTCAAAATGAGGTGAAATCAGATGCGTTGGAAAGCTAATTCAAAAACCTACAATTTGGTATGTAGTTGGTCACTTACTTCGCTATGTGCTAAGAGATATGCCTATTTGAAGTTGACCCTTATACGAAGTCTGACCGAAACTTATCCGATTGGAATCCTTTGGTCTTGGTTCGATGTAAGAGATGTCTCATGACCCAAACCATATGTAATAAACTTTAAATACCTAGAACTTTATCTCGACACATTAGAAGTCATCAAGTTGAGCCTATACGCATACGAGAAACGACTCAGATCTTAGCTTAAGATCTAGGGCGCTACAAAATCTTTATAAAATTATGTGTGTTTGTAAGTTTGTAAACATTTATTTATAGAAATAACATGAAAATATGCGATTTATCAATGCAAATATATTAGAATATTCTAATATCTTATTTATGAACTTTTATTTGCTCATTTGATAAAATTATATAAAATTAATTTTTTTTAATAATTTTAATAACTTACGAAATTTTCACATTTAGAAAATATAACTTAAAAAATTAAATTATATATCCAAATAAAACTTTTGGTATCAAATCATGGGCAAAAAAACAGGATAGTTATAAGAAATTTGTCTGTACAGTAGTTTTGGGAAGAAATGCAAGAACTGCTACAAGTTGGTTGATAGTCATTGAGTCAAATAATACCTTAATTATGGCTAGTGGGGATTTGCATAACTTTTTTTAATCATTACTTCCTCCATTTTATATTAGTGGTAAATATATTTTAAGAAATTATTTAATATAAATTTGTTTATTCAAAATTAATTTATTATTAAACTTTTCTTAATGTAATTAATATGGTTTATTTGGAAAAAATAATAATTTTAAGGACAATTAATTTTATATATTAATAAGTATTTTGAGATGAACATTTTTAATAATATTATGAAAGGAGTGGATTACTATTTAACTGGTTGTAACAATAATCTAGAGTGTAACACTTATTAATGATTTAGTGCAGGTGAAATAACTTCCAATGCACTATCTTCCACACCAAATTATCTTAGAGAAAAAAAAAAAGTTGACCAAGTAAACTAACAGTTGGGAGAAAATAATCCAAGAAAACAAATACAAAGCAGGTAAAGTCAAGAGTCAAAATGAACTTTCTAGTGAGTTAGGAAGATACAAATAGGAGGAAGATAAATAAAAAAAAGGAGAAATTATAGAAATACAAAATATTTGGAAACTTAATTACAATTATTCTCTACTATTTAAAAAATATTACTAAATTCCCTTTTTTCGCTATTTCGCTGATACATAACACACATTTATAAACTATCAGTTAGTTTCACTGATA
>JBCEWC010014136.1:0-14579 GCA_038996855.1 Solanum aculeatissimum
CAGATCATCAATAACCCTAAAATTCGCATTGTATCAATGTTGATGTTTATGTATCGACGTTTCTTAAAAAATAAGGGTTTTTTAGTAATTTCAGAAAAAGTTGGTATATATTGAAATTATGCATGTAAAGTATGAGATTTCTATAATTTGCCCAAAATTAAATGCGCTTTCCAAATATGTCGCCCCTGAAATTCTCCCAAAGTATCTGGTCATGAATTTTCATTTTCACTAAATAATTTTTTTTTTAAAATGACCTTAACTTGAAAATTCGATTGGAACAAGATCATAACTTACAATAGATGTCAACATACCTATGTTTGTAAGATAAATTTTTTGATCAATTGAGAAAGTTCACTATTTCCAAATAACCTAAACATTTGTCTTGTTGACAAAAATGACATGAGGCTTAATCTTGGGCTTGTCTATACTTTATTGGGCTTCATTGACATGTTGGCCCAAGGGTAACTAGTCCACAAAATAGAATCAATAACATTATTTTCAGCAAGGGAAATGGCAGGTCCAGGTACGAGGGATAAGAGATAATAATTTTGATATAAAATATAAAATTATTTTATTATATATTCGGTTAGATGTATTAATTAGTCTCAAAAATTATTTATCACATCATTTATACTATAACAATGAGATACATTTCTATGAAATAACTTATTTCATGGGATATCTCAATTTATAGGATGACTAAACAACCCCTACGGGCTTGTTTATTCGGAGAAATATGTTATCTCGAGATTAATAATGCATAAATTTTTAAATAGATATAATTTTATTGATAGATTGATTCATTGGACTAAAAATCAAATATACAGGATATATATATATTATATAAATTAGAAGACTACAAAGAGTAAGGACCCTACTAGAGACTCCAATCTGGCATGGTCCTCTGGATTATATTAAATAATATATATGAGTTATGAATTATAACCTGAAAAGATTATAATAAAAATATTATTTCAAGTTTGAAATCTTAAATGAAGACATTATTATCTATATTTATGAATTAGGGGTGTCACAATCAGGCTATAAAGTTATGATCCATTTATGTTTGGATGAAATAATAACTTGCTTAGATTATAGTTTGGGTAATTATATTTTGTAATTATAGTTATAGTAGCGTTTGTAATCCGGCGCAATATTTATATACATTTGTATAATTTGCTATACAATTTATGGTGTTTGTATAACGTTTGTATATTTTGCTATACAATTCATGCATAATTCACTATACAATTTAAAATATTTATATATTTTGGTATACAATTTGATTCACACACAATATTTGTATAAATCGCGCAAATTATACAAAATTCAAACATAATTACAACTAGATATTTGTCGCGAGTAATAATTAATTCAAATTATACCTATCTTAACTAATTAATTAGTATATATTTACTTATTAAAAAAATTATGACTTTGTAGAGTGATCATTAACATATTTGTTAGATGGATAATGAGAATATTAATGTATCACATTTAATTATAATTATTTGGAAGCCCAATATTCCTTTTTCAGCATAAGGGGCCCTTTATTAATATTCCTTTTTATTTGGACTTGTTATATTTGGAATGTCTAAACAGATTTGTTAAAGATATCAAAGCATTAATGATTTATTCAAATACTTAAGTGGGACGAGTCATAATCACTGGCGGATTCAGAATTTTTCCTTAACAAAGTTTAAAATTTTAAAAAATAGATACACAAATTAACTGAAGGGAGATTTACTATCTATTATATGTAGATATAAGAATTATTTTTTTCTACCAAAATAAATAAATAAATTATTTTTATTATATAAAAATAATATAATTTTTCACTGAAAGGGATTCGAATTAACCCCCTAATTACTATGTGGCTCACTGATAATAATTCAAATATTAAAATAAAATTTATTAAAAAATTTAAACCTTTTATTTAAAAATTATTATTACTTTTTTCTTTGGGAGGACCATGATCCCTCATGAGCAATACTTACAATTTACTGTCGGTGGCTATTACATTATTGCTCATTGCTAATATTATATTATTATGCAATTTTATAATTCATTATAACTTAATTATATGATCATCCTCTTATGAAATAAATAAATTTAAATTTAAGAAAAAATTTATGAAATAATTTTTAATGACATGTCAATGAATTTCATACATGAGTTAATTTACTAAATTTGAAATCAATTATATATATAAGAGTTGAGTGAAAATTATATATTTTTTTATCCATAATTGAAGTTGTACATTCACAATGTATTACAAGTCGCAATAAATAGCATCATAGTTTCATAATTAATATTTGTTTGTCTCAATTAAGTTCATTTTCTTCTTTTTTTATCGTCCCAAAAAATATAATTTCGAACTCTTTTGTAGTTTTGTTTAATGTGAAAAAATTTCTTTCCCAATAATTAAAATTGTAAACTAACAATATTATTGACCTTTTTTTTGCATTTTGGCAGGATTTTGAATCCCCTAAATCACTAAGGCGAACTCTATTCTTATGTGTAGGGGATTCATAATCTATAAGTTTGTCACGATCTAAAAATGGACGTGATGACATTTGCTCAATCCCATCAGAACAAGTCAGCCTAAACCAAACAAAAAAGAGAAATAACGTGCGGAAGTAGCTAAATAGAGTAGATAACTAAAAATGAAAATCTTCACAAGCTTAAATATCACTCAAGAATTGACTGTCATGTGTACAAGTCACTACCAATACAGAAAATCAAAGAAGTACAAATCTGAACTGTCTTTCTTTTAAAATAGAACAAAGCATAAAAGAAATAGGAACAAGAGAGTCTGTCAGATGACAACATCTACCTCTCTAAATCTCTTGGGAAGTCTCGAATGATCAAGAAAAGGTACTACTACTCACTATCCAGACTCAGAATCTACACAAGTGTAGAAGCAAGGGGTAAGTACCAAAAACAACACGATACCCAACAAGTCAACTAACAAAACAGAACAAGCCCAATAGAATACACAAATTTCTTTCATTCCAACCGATCTCCACAACTACAACGTGCACATAAAATTAGCCCAGCCCAGCAACACATAATACATAATAAAGATAGTTTTTCACAATATCACAATTCAAAATCACAAGCCACGGCTTACAAGCGATAATACAGTCAATCACAGAAATAACATCATGTCACTCAAGGATATGCAAGAATGAGATGTAATGCTTATGCAATAATTGCCAACAATGACCTCAACATCATAATATCATTGACAAAAATCTCAACATCATAGCATCGCCGAGAACGATCTCAGAATCACAATATCACTAGCAAAGATATCAACATCACAATCTTGCTGGCAATGACCTCGGCATCACATCTCGATCGGTAAAGACCTCGGCCCCAATTTTCACTGTCTCACTCATATCAATATGCAGAACCAATACAAATATGTGTGACATAGAATGAATGAGCATGAGATAATTAGGAGATTCATAATCTGTATATATACACCTAAAAAATATCCTCATATATATATAACATTACAATGTACATATTTTATCGAGAAGTTCGATTAACCACCCTCCTGAAACCTTGGATCCATCCCTAGTCTTCTATTATTTTTTTCCCCTTTGTTTATTGGGTTTTGAAAAGTTATAATCAAGCACAACATTTCTTTTACAAAGATCATAGGAAAATGAGGCTATATAGTACATTAATAAAAGTATTAAGGCGTTTAATTTCCACATGATCTCTATATAGATCATAAATTCAGATCGTGAAAGTAATCATTAATACTTATATTAGATAGATTATCAACATTATATTCCTTAAGATGCGATTTTTTTTCAAAATTTTCTAACATAAGATACTTTGTACAACAATTATTTTTTCGAAAAAAATTGACACGGTGGTCTTTGTTGTCAAAATTCCATATTTTAAAGCATAGTCTAGAAAAGAACAGCGTGATTGACTCCTTAAATCTAAATTAGTCACAATTATTGACCAAAAAAAAGAAAAAGAAAAAAAGAGGAACTGTCTATATTAGTCAAATAAATTAAAAATATTAAAATACAGAGGTAAAGTCTGTTTCTTTAACCAACATTTTTAACCTAACTTTAATTTAACAATATAATATAAGTTTTTGTTATGATAGAATCTAGACAATTTATTTTATAATGTGAAGAAGGGGGACTTATCATAAATTAAATGGATTTATTTATTACTATGAACAGGATGCTTTTATGATGATAAAATTATTGTAGGACAATATAATGATGTGATACTTTAGATAGCAAATTACAATAATTAATTTTTGGTTTGGCAATTTTATGAGCTTTTCTACAATGAATCAATATTCACTTTTTTTTTGTTCTTGTTGAGTGTGTGTGAAGCGGGAATAAAGTTCTTTATCTATGTAAAAAAAAGTTTTAAGAAAAAAGTAATAGTGTGAGATCTATCGAGAAATAATTATATACGAGATATTCTATGTTGATTGTGTTTTTTATCGTTTAATGTACCTTATATTTATTTTCATCTATGAAATTTAAATTTCTGCATTTTACACTCTCCACATTCATTTTCGCTTTACGTTTATTTGTGTAGATTCTATATAAATATTTTAAAATAATTTTTTAATTACTCATCGACCACAAAAAAATAAAAAAAATTCAAATATTTTTTCTAAAAGATATTTTCATTTATTTCAAACAATTTAGATATCAATATCATATTGTAGTAAAAGTATATGTTTTTGAGTTATTTTAACTCAAAAATTAATATTAGTGTCAATGATTTAGCATATATGATAAAATATGTGTGCTTGATGATCATAAATATTCGAATAATACGACACATAATTTAAAAGTAGAACTACATGATTACGTAAAAAATTGACCAAAAAGGCTAATAGGTTGTGCATTCATGAAATGCTTAATATTTGTAGGCAATTATTACTATTAACTTTGAATTAAAAGAACCTATTTATTATGATCAAAATATGATTTATCCATTTGAACGATAGATAATGATGGACCACAAATTAATTAAGGAATAAATGAGTCTTTCACACTTTTTAATTTGCCCCTATTTTGTGCTCGTTTTTAATTTTTTTATATTTTAAGATAAATATTTTTTTTTGTGAGATATAAATTTATATTTTTGCATAATAATATTTCATACGTTATGTCTCACTCTCTTAAAAAATTATATCTCGATAGACTTAAATTCAATTTTTAAGAGTAAAAATTTAAAATTAATTTATTTGAAAGACAAATCGTGCGAATAGAGTCCGACAATATCTTAAACAAAGTAGGTAAACATCCATAATTTGGATTAATTAAGATAGTGTTTTGACGTGTTTAATATAATTAACTTGTTTGTTGTTTTCTTTTTTCCCATTTTAAGGTCAAATTTCTTTTTCTAGTGAAAGCAACATTTTCCCCATTTTTTTTCTTTCTATTTTTATTTTTTACATTAGGGGAGAAGAGAGGAAAAGAGAAAGGGATACATATATTGTAGTTTCTTACCTTTTAATGCAGTGGTGGAGTCAATATTTTTATTTAAAAAGTTCAAAATATGAAGAATTAAATACATAAAGAAGTCGAATAGGATTTAATATCTGCTAGTCTATATATACATAAAAAAAAAAAAATCTTACCATATATTAATAGTGTAATTTTTTTTTATCAAAGGATATATGGCTATTTTACTGATGTATTTTCTTACGAATTCACTTATATACTTTTGAGTCGATGATTCATCTAAAATAATTTTTCTATTCTCATAAACATAATGGTAAGATTTGCGTACATTTCATTTTTCTGAAATTCAGTTATAAGATTAAGCTGAATATATTATCGTGAAAAAAATATTGTTGGAGTATAAAAGTAGGGTTTCAATAATTTCCTCCTTTATTTGTGGACCATTTCCATTTTTTTTAATTCTTGTAAGACAAAAATCGTAAAAACTCCAGAAAAATCGGCTTGATTGGTGTTGTTAATTAAAATAGACATATTTTATATTACTTTCTCTAATTCTTTGACTATTAATAGAATACCATTTTCCTTAAGTAGTATTATATTTTTCAATAAACCATACTAATTAGGTAATAAATTAAGGTAAAAATATATATTACTTCATTTATCTTATTTTATATGTTAATCTTCCCTTTTTAGTTCATCCAAAAAAGAATGCGATCTGATTTAATTAGAAATCTCATAAGTAGGGTCTAAAAAAGATAGAATATACACAAATTTTACTAACTCCTCGTGAAAATAGAAAAATTATTTTCAAAAAATACTCAGCTTAATTGTATCAGACCGAGAAAAAAAAAAAACTAAAACAAAAAATAAGAGAGAAGATGTGGATTAAAAATGAGGAAACTATAAAAAGGGTGGTCAGTTTGTCACATGGGTAATGGGATTTTGGAAATCTTAGAAGCCATTTTTGTCAGTTAATTTATGAACCTTGGAGCAAATAATATGCTAAAGATAAAAACTTTAAAGAAGAATATAATTACAGTACACTGTACAGTTATTTCATCTTTGGTTCTGGTGAAACTAACAACCACTAATAAGTGGAGTAGCCACATGACCAAAGAATATATAATTACAATTTTTTTTTATTTTATATAGTAAAGATGAAAGGCATAAATCAAGAATGGCCCAAAGTTTGGAACTATTGGTAGGACTTATTCTTTACAAAAAAAAAAAAATTTACTAGAGAAGCTAAGAAATCAAGATTTCAGATCTAATTAAAGCATTTTTGAAAACCAACATTCCACCTCACTGTCATCTTCATCTTCCTTATTCATTCATCTGTTTTCTGAGATTATAATGATGTTTTTGATTGGTTATGTTACATGTTAGGTGTACCCTTTCTTTCTTTTGTTCTAAATATATAAATGCCACCATTTAGAAGTCATTATAAGACAAACCCCAGTTCAAATTTTCAATTCTTGGATTTTGGCTCCACTTGAAGTAAATTTCCTAAAGTGGATCTGATTCTTGTTTCAAATCATATTTTTCCATGTGGGGTTCCTAATATTGGTGAGATAAAGAGATCTAAGGTGTGAAAAACCCCATATACCCATCAATTTCTTAGATTTGAAGCTCAAAGTTAGCATTTTTTTGCTGTTGAACTTCAAAGGGATTCTTGGGGGTTGTTCTTTTTCTTGTTTTAGTGGTAATGGTTAAATCATCTATCAGTAGAATGCTAACAGGAAATGGTTTGTTTTATCCAATTATTGGGTTTGCATCATTTATTGCTTTTCTATATTTGTCATTTGGGGATTTGTGGGTTAATTACAGCAAAGAAATAAACCTTAGTTTTGTTGAGAGGAATGGAACTCAGTTCTTTGTTGATGGTAAAGTTTTTTACATCAATGGATGGAATTCTTATTGGTTAATGGACCATGCTGCTGATTATAGTACTCGACCACGAATTAGAACAATGCTTCAGGCTGGTGCTAAGATGGGGCTTACTGTCTGTAGAACTTGGGCTTTCAATGATGGTGGTTACAATGCTTTACAGATTTCACCTGGAAAATTTGATGAGAAAGTGTTCAGGGTAAGAACATGTTTTGTTTGGATACTTATGTCATCTACTTTATTAGTACTAAATACCTTTTAGAGCAATTATTCCATAATAGTTAGTTAGTAATGATCTCTTGTATGTGCTCTAATTATGACTGATTTAAGTTAAATATGCAATTCATTAGTAACCAAATCTGGGATATGATTGCTTTAATCTTTACACAAAAACTTTATAGTTTTCCCATTTTTCAGTTTGCTTTAATTCCATCCCTAGGAAATGAGAGTTGTCCAGTTTAAATCTGTTTGACCAAGTTTCCGATAACCAGCACAGACCAGTTTTTGAGACTTTCATTCACAAAACCTCAATTTTTTTCAAGATAAAATGCATGTGCAAAGACAACTTCAGAAACTCAAATTTTCGAGTTTCAAGTTTTTAACTTCAAAATCTATAGCTAAAGGGGAGCTTAATTTCATAATTGTACATCTGTCCAGTAGTTTTTCTTGTTCATAGACTCTTGTTACTCTCTGGATCTACTCCCTATCAAGTATAACTTACTCCTAGCTCTTCTTGTAAAAAACATCAATATATTTTAATATTTTCTGCCACTGGCTTCTTTTGTTTAATATAGAAATCCGTTGCTGTAGGCGTTAGATCATGTTATAGCAGAAGCCAGAAGAAATGGAATCAGGCTGATACTCAGTTTGGTTAACAATTTGCAAGCGTATGGTGGGAAGACTCAGTATGTAAAGTGGGCGTGGGAAGAAGGTGTTGCTTTAAGCTCTTCCAACGATTCATTCTTCTATGATCCATCCATCCGTCGTTATTTCAAAAATTATGTCAAGGTAATTTTCCTTTGGAATGGTTATTCCATGGATAACCTTGTCCTCTGCGAGTGTATGTTTCCAAATGCAGCAAATTTTTATTTGTTGGATGGCAAACAAGATACATTACATCCATTCATCTACCATTATTTCAAAAATATCTTTTTTGTTCAAGAAGTTATTCAATCCACGAGTTTGCACTGCTGTTATATTTTCGAGATATTGCTATACAGGCCTTGGAAAATTTATTTATTCCACAAAATTTAATTTCTATTTTCTATTCCAGAAATTGTTATCGGGGCAAGTCATTTGTTCGCCTCTGTTTTAAGTAATTCATACTATGACTTCTGTATTTTGATCTCTAACTTGAGATAGACCTTAAATCCTATAGCTCAGCTGTAAGTTGTGGACTCACTTGCCTTTTCTGCCTTCCACAAGCTCCGAAGTGGTGAGGTACGGGGATTTGGAAGGCTGTGGGGCTCCTCAGTTGTAATCCTAGGCTGAATGAATATCCACAAGCAACATTTGTCTTATGAAAGAAATGAATTATGTCAGTACTCCTGAATTTTATAATCTTCTTTGTTTGTCCACAAAAGGATGCATTTGTTGTGAGGTTTACAACATAATTAAAAAATAAGACCATACCACGAGCCAAGCTTTCGTTGGCTCTTTTGTCTGCACTCACATACGACATCCTGGAGTTGAAATCCAAGCTACTTTCTACGCTCAAGTACTGACCTAAGTCATCATCCCATTTCATCTTTCCAGACAGTTCTAACCAGGAGGAACATATACACCGGCATAGAGTACAGGGATGATCCAACCATCTTTGCATGGGAGCTAATTAATGAACCTCGCTGCATGACCGATCCTTCTGGTGATACACTCCAGGTAACTTCTAAATTTGACTTCACTTTTAATAGTTAAATGTTTGAACAACGGAGCAGTCCATCATTTAGCAAGACCATTATGCAGTTCATCTAGCAACAGGCAGTTTTCCTCGATCTAATCTCTGCAGTTTGATTGGACTTTGCTTGAGAACAACATCATCCTATTATGTCATGGATTCTCTTTGTCCCAAGCTTATGATGCCTCACTTAGACGTCCATAATTAGTTACTTCTCCGTCCCCAAAAAGGTCGACACTTTTTTGTATTGGAAATCATTTTTCTAACACTTGCTAGAAGAATTCGTATTCATTCCTAATCCCTCTTAGACATACGTACATTTGATATATGAATTTCCGAGGATGTGGTCTTTTCTTTCCTTTTAGTAAATTTTCAGCCAATCATTTTTGGAAGAGTACATTCTGCTTGCTTGTACATTTACGTGGGTATGCATTTATAACATTATGCCAATTTCAGGACTGGATAGAAGAGATGTCAACGTTCGTGAAATCAATTGACCGGAAACATCTGCTAACAGTGGGTCTTGAAGGATTCTATGGTCCTAAAAGTCCCAAAAAGACAACTGCCAATCCAGAAATTTGGGCTGCTGATCTTGGATCCGATTTTGTCCGCAACTCTATACTTTCAACTGTTGATTTTGCCTCCGTACATGTGTATCCAGACCATTGGTAAGATTTTCTTATGTTTAATTTTGTGTAGTGATAAATGGAAGAAGAAAAAGGGATAAGATATCCAAGGAGCTGAAAACAAATATATTCATCAAATTTAAAGCCAAGATAACTTCAATAAGGCCTCTGTATGTGAGCCAGTTCGACTTTGAGTGATCTTGGATTTCGTTAGTTCAAATGAACTTCTGCCGCAAAAGTATTTTCTGAGTAGTGCTACTAAGAAATCACATTGCCACATATCAACTCATCAAGGTTTAACTAGTAGCACGTCGTAGGACTTCTCTTGGAATTTTGTCTGATCAAGCAATATGTTTTTAGCACTTGGGTTGATTTCACTCAACTAATAGTTATTATCTCAGAAAGTCGCTTTCTTTATTGAACAAAAATGGAATCAAGAAGGGTGACTTTTTGAGACAATAACTCAACTATTAGTGGAGTGATCATACTTCTGCAGCTGCTCTTTTTTCCTTATCTTTGTCACTTCAAAACAGATTTCATGTGTGTGACTCTTTCTTCTGTAGGTTTCACCACAAAAATTTTGAAGAAATGTTGAAATTTGCGGCCAAATGGATGCTTTCTCACATTGAAGACGGTGACAAGGAACTGAAAAAGCCCGTCCTGTTCACTGAATTTGGTTTGTCAAATGATAACGATGATTTTGAACCAGCTCAAAGGGATAGATTCCTCAAAATGGTTCTTGATGTCGTATACAAGTCTGCAAAAAGAAACAGGTCCGGGGCAGGATCATTCTTCTGGCAGTTCCTGGTTGAAAAAATGGAACGGTTTAATGATGAATATGGAGTTGTTCCATGGGAGAGTCCATCAACATATCGATTAATTACAGAACAGTCGTGCAGACTGGCCAAAGTTCACGGATTACTCTCCACACAATATGAACACGTAAAGAATTTTTGTGGCTCGAGGAGGAACAAATAAACATCGCGCTTTGATTTTGGAAAGAAAGTTTACATATTATGATATTTCTCCCGCATTTTTTTATGTTCTTTCTGTAATTCATTTTAAGGGGAAAGTAGGATATAGTTTTACTCCTTGTAATATTTCTCAAGTTATAGATGTGTACAATTTACATCAAATGAAACATATGCAGATCATTCCTCCACTGTGTCTCACTTTCTTGGTGTACTTGTAGTGTTTCGAGCCAACTTATGCACTCTTCGACACAGGTATCAAGTAACTGTACGTGAGGCTTAGACAGATTGAAAGAAATTACCCAACGCTTTTTGGTCTTTGCCAAGATTTGAACCAGGTTTATTAACTGCTTGATCACACCACAAGGACCATTTAGATGCCCCAAATTTGTGTCCAAGCCTGACCAATGCATCAAAAAATGTACTAATTTGAGTGTCACAAGTATTCTCACAAACATTTCTACAACAGAATAACCTCTTTTTATTACACAATACATCAATTTGCCATTTATCCAGAATTACAGTTCAATAAGGATGGTTCGGTACGGAGTAAAACGTTTTCCAATTTTCTCTTTAAATGTTTTTTAATAGATTTAATTTCTTTCAAGTTGGGGAAAATTACTTCCCTACTAAAGGGAGGAAAACATTTTCTTAAATTCTCTTTCAACCTCAATCCCACCGCCTAAATTCCCCTGACCCTAGCCCCTCAACATACCACCTCGTAATTGACCTACCCTGCCCCTGATCAACTTGGGATCGCCTGATTCGAGATTCAAGTTAACCCTAGTCCAACCCTAACTCAAGATATGATGTCCAACTCAAAATCCAACCCATAATGTGACTCAATCCCTATCCCAAAACTTGCCTCGGAACTTGATCCAACCCCCGACTCGATGGGTCCTGGGTCGGCGTCAGATTGGGAATCAAGTCATGCGTTAAGTGGGGACATCGGTTAGGGTTCACAATATTTGCATAGATTACTGGAACAACATTTTCTCCTCTCTAATCAAACACTAGAAAATAATTAAAAAAAGTATTACTTAATATTTAAAAAAAATATTTTTTATGAAAAAACATTTCTCTTCGTATGGCACACGCCTAAGGCTCTGAATAATTTTTCAGGCTTTTTCTCAAATAAAATATTAATTAAGTAAAATACTTCCATTTTCTCTCTAATATTATGAACTTTTAGATGAAATGATAACACAATTTAATATGATAATGTATTGAAAATATAATAATTTGTACAAACATGATTTTGAAATACAATTTCAAAAAAAAAATAAAATTATGGTCAAACGGGCCCTTAACCTTAATATGGGTAATTTCCAAAGTTTTAGGTCAAATTTGAGTTACTATGGGTAAAGCCCAATTATTATAAGGGTAATTTGGTAATATTGCACCATCGTTGAAACCCTAATCCGTTTTCCTCTTTTCCCCCCTATATATACACACTTCACCCTCTCTCCCTTTCATGCCCAGAATGAGCTCGTTTCTCCCTTAGCTTAATTTTCTGCTTTTTATTTTTTTTCTTGTTTTCATATGAACAATTCTACTTTATTTTTTTCATTTTTAGAATTAAAGCAGGGATTGTGTGTATCGGCTTTGTGCTATTATAATAATGCACTTTGGTCGAAAGTGTTCTCTGCAAAATCGATTTATTGGGGAAGATGGGCAGTTGTGTTTCATCCATTCACTGGAAATTTTCAACAATCATTTTCCCCACATCTTTCTTGTCATTTCAAATGTTGAACTCCTGTTTAATTTTTTCTCAGTAATGGTATATCTTTCAATCACGTCGAAAAAAATAATCGTTCAAATGGCCATATTCATCATATAAAAGTTTATTTATGATCTTGGATTTTTAAGGGTATAATCTTTGCAGTAACAAAAATCTGGTTATATCGAAAGCTTTCATGTTCAAACATGACTAACAATTATTGCCTCCGTCAATCCTTGTATAAATATTTATCCATGGCACTTAGATAAAATTAATTATTTTTTTATTTTATTATATCAATTAGTGTATTAATAATTTTTTCTAACATAATTTAATTAACATTGATATAGATAAATAGTAAAATAATAAAATTTATTAGTACATTAATAATTGTGTAAAATAAAACTGCACATGTAATTGTTAATAGTGGGCTATATGGGCTAGTATTTTCAAAGAAAAGTATCAACCTGGCCCATTATTACTGGATTCAGTTGGTCCATTCCATTTTGAAATCTTTACTAAAAATTGGTTGGATCATTTCATTTTTAGTTGAGAAAGAAAAAATGTGACTTTACTATTTTGTTTTTATTTAATTTTTAAAGCTCATTAAATATCAAGGATAAAATATGAGTATCATTTATTTATAATAAAGATGTATAAAAGGGTAATTATGCTCTAAAATAAATCGTGGGTATTTTTTATTTTTTTTTATTAGTATCATGACATTTTTTATTCATTTATAATAGTAAAGGATATAAATGATTCAAATATAAATAAAAGGTATTTTTAACTTTTTTTTTCCAATAATTTTTAATGAGTTATGAGAACATGGAAGCGGGTGAACGAACTTGAGAGAGACGAGCATTACCTCCTTTGAGATACGCGAATCTCTAATATACATATACACAATCTTTCTCTTCTAAATTCGCTCGCCTTTCCCCCTCTTTCTCAATTTGCACACAAATTCACTTGTAAACTTTAAAATGAGATATACACATTGGACTCCTAAAATATACATATGAAGTTTATATCAAGCTTTTGTGATATACAAATGAAAAAAAATATTGATATAATGTTTGAATATTGTATCACTCTAAAATCAAATATTTTTTTTTCGGATAATAGTTGTATCTATTTTTGTTCTATACGCAAATACAATTTGCTAACAACTGTATTAGTTTTTTCATATATATATAATTAGTTGTATCAATTGAAAAGTTACTATTTGATAATAGGTGTATCAATTATTTTGATTCACATTTTTTTTTTGATACATAAATACAATTGACTGTATTAATCTAAGAATAAAAGAGAATTCAAACAATGAACAACAAATCAAAAGCCCATAATGAATAAATTCAATATACTGATGTTGATTCAATACATTGAAATCAAGAATCACATGCATACATAAAAACAATTCAAGTAAAACTTTACTAGAATTTCATACTAATATAAAGTGATGAGTGAGAGAGGAGATATTTGTTGTATAACCATATAACTATGTAGTAGAATTTTTTGAAAGTATAACTAAACTATAAGCATATAGTTATTGTATTTGATAACTTACAATAACAACATATCCAGTAGACTACCGAACTAGAAAGACTGTTTCATTTAACTCTTTGGTCTTAGAAGTAAGTTGAACACTTGAAGTTGTTATGGGTCTATTAGACCTTTTAATGCTTGAAATGACTTTAGGTTACACTATAATAAATGCTTTTCTATCTGGAAAAAAATAATAATTATGGAGTTTGTTGATTGTGATATGACTTTACAAACGTCGGCCAAATAGTCTTTGGTGGACTGTTTTTTGGCCATATGAAAATTTGTTTCATCAATATAATCCCCCACATTCCTCTTCCAACCATTCAATTTTTAATTTATATTTTTAGACTATTTTTCGTCTTAATTAAATTAAATATTTTATTTGTAAGCTACGGAGCCGGATGAAATAAGCAACTTGATCGAGTCTATAAAGCTTTGCTTTTTTGGTAGTCGGCTCGTAACACCTTCTCT
>JBCEWC010014137.1:0-14578 GCA_038996855.1 Solanum aculeatissimum
TTTCATGCTGCAGGTACAGGCACTGGTAGGTCACCCCAATAGGAGTGCAGGATATCCAGCTGCGGTTATTAAGCTCCTCGTCTAAAAAAATATATAAGAGAGATTGCAAAATAGGTAGAGTCCAGAACTAAGGGCTTACCACAATAACTAGCTACTCTTGAACATCAACTACTAGCCATGAGCCGATGGAAGAGTGCCTGTCCCTACATGGTTAAATGATGCAGGAAAAATATTCATTAGTACTTTTGGAATGTACTAAGTATGTAAAATGCAATGAAATGTATGAAATTATAATGCCATCGTTCATAAATATAATAAATACTTAGTAAATTAAAATCAATGTCAACTCATGCATGAAATAAGGGCATAGATCAATATGAAAGAGCATAAATGCATCAGAAAATACAATTAATAAGATCACATCACAGAATCATATACTTATGGGAGTAGACTTTAACTGACAATAAGACCTGTGAGATACTACATGGAATACAATGAAATCCTTCCATTGGAAAAAGGATAATGCACCCTTTCCCTTAGGAAAAGGAGAATCTACTTGACAAGGTACATATTCAAACATAATAACTTTGCAATTGAATCTTTAATAGTATTAAGGCCTACGTGGATCCACTAGCCTAGCCTAGAAGGCTCCTGCGGTGATACATAGTTGGGGACATTGCGATTTAGCTTCAAGGAATCTTACCTCAACTAACAGAATGAGTCCCAATATATAGTCCTCTTGGTTCTAAGTCATCCCACGAAATCTTTAAAATACATCTTAGAATTATAAGTAGCAATCAATAGGAGTACCTTAAAACTTGGAAATCATTCTTGAATATCTTTTAAGGCATTTATCATCGTACTTATATATTTTGATAGACTTAACTTTGAAGCTCTTAATTAATTCCCTAATCATAGTCTTAAATCATAGAAAGCGATATTTGAAACTAGATGGGCTTTATTTTTTATATGGAACAATCATAAATCACATGGATCATAAAGAAATTCCTCTTTTAAAGGACCATCAAAACACCCACACTTTTATCAACATCAAAACCATCATGTGGTTGTCATCATTAGCTTAAACATGTATATACACTTAGTAAAATAAGAATAGGATATCATGTTTATCATTTAATAACTTAAAACATTATGAAATCATCAAAAATATGCATAATATCTTTATGAAACTTAAGGAAAATGTAAAAGGATGGAAAAGGGACTTTATGGGTGGAAGGTTACCCATAAATGAACTCACATACCTTGGGTGAACTAGAGAGAAACAAACTTGTATGATTGAGGAAGAAACCTCGGGAACTCTAGCCTTGCCTTGAGAGACTTTTCATGCCTTAGAATTATGGATAGTAAGGAATGATGGAATGAATGAATTAGGGCGTAGGAACTAATATAGGGTCCCCTTTTCATCTACAAAACGATATCATTTAGAAATAGAAAGGATGAAAATGAAAAAACTACCCCTTATTAAACAATATCAAGAGAGACCTATGAGACCCCAATCATAGGTCGTATGTCGAATTATGAGCCATAAGTCCCCTCGTCTAATGACACATCTAAAAATCCTAAAAATTGATGTGCTGAAGTGAAAGCTATGATGAAATGTACTGGATGTAACCCATCCCACGGGCCGTCTAATAAATCATATTCCATTTTCAGGAAAACCCAAAATTACATTCATGTCTGGTGCCCACTCATGAAGCCATCTACGGGCCATACCTTAGGTATTTTACTGGTTATCATTTGGTCTGTCAGTTACCCCACACTTAGAAAATGTTTGGCATGACCCGGGAGTAGGGCCTAAATGTGACATAGTGAATGGGAACCCGAGATTCCTCAATTAAGCCATCTTGGCATCAACTTGCACATCATTGGTTCGGAAGCACGTAATATAACAAGAAGCACATAATTCTAAGGGATTTCAGGACTTTGGACTCAAGCTATGGGGATGTTGTTAGGAAAGGGATTTACATGAATCACATAGCACATAACAAATATGTTCTAAGGGGCGGGTAAGTACGACTCAAGCTATGGGGGAAAGTATGGACTTGGAATTTTCCACATAATCACATTCTCATTAAAACATATCATAATAACATAAGCATAGTCATAGTCAAGCAAGGTATAGTCATAGCATCTCAATCAAGTATATAATATGGTGTATCATAGAATCTGACACTTCTAACAATGCCTCTACATAGGATAAGACAGGGGCCACAACATATCCCGGGCTCACCCTCAAGTCATAAGATAGAAAAGACATAACAAAAACTTAAGATAGAAGAAGGTGGATCTTGCCCTTGAAGTAAAGGGCTCACCACTAGCAATAGTCCAAAATCACCAAGCTAACCATCCAAAGGTGGATAGATATCAACTCCGGTCCCTACATGGTTACATCATGTAGATGGAAATATGGGTTAGTACATATAATGCACTACGTTTGCAGGCATGGAATGTGTATGAACATGAAACCTACAAAATGAGTTAGATGACAAGGGTACATATATATAGAAGGAGAATATAGGAAAGAATAGTATATAAATATGACATGAAATCCATGATGCATAAAATGACATAATGCTATATATCGAGGATGAGACCATAACTGACATCACAATCCACGCAAACCAATACATGAACTCCTGATGTCAAGGCCCTGCATCGAGATAAGGGTGACCACTTGCCAAGAGTAGCCACACCACACCTTACGACCCAGTCTTTTCAGTGTGATGGCCACCTTCCTTGTGACCCGATCTTTTCAGAAGGATTTTCAAGTCATATAATATCAAAATACCTATCCTGGCACATAGTTTAAGAGAAAGGAGTGGGACCCTTGGGGATAACCCACTTACTACTCCAATCCCATCAGTGTTAGGTCATCATCCCAGAATAATATATATGCATATACATGCTTTTAAAATGAAGGATAAGTACTTTCAAATCAATGAAATGCAAGGTGGGACTAAAAAGCCAAATACATTTTCAAGTCTTTTCATATTTGGGGTAAAAAGCCAAACAAGAGTTCAAGTATCACGTGCAAGGTACAATGCATGGTAGTATCTCATTCACACAAGTACAAGATGGTGAAACACCCAAGATGCTCCATGATCCAAGTCAAGACAAGATGTGATCACATTCTAGTCATATCTCATGTCTTTCAAAATCAAGTCAAGGTAGGACTAAGACCATATCAAGAGTTTCATCACAATTAAGTTTCAAGTATGCATATGCCATGAATGATTATGAGAATAGCATGGGAAATTAGAATTTATAAATTTAAACTCATAGTAAGATGAATCCACATGAAATCCAAAGTTAAATCAATAATTGAAACTCAATTAACATCACCCATGCATAGATTTAAGGAGTAAGGGGACATGCATAATTGAACCTTCATAAAACGATTGGAATTCAACAAATTAAGTCTTAATTCACTTTGAAATCAACAATTAAATACAACTCATACTTCAATTTAATTAAATCATTCATAATTTTAAAGACCCAAATTCAAAGTAAGCATAATTTCATAAAATCAATTGAAGAAATAATTTGGGGCTTCATGGTTGAAAGGAGCCATGAATAACTTCCCACATACCATCATTACCAAGAAGCTTTAGAGAGAAGAGAGATTGAAGAAGAAAGCTTCCTTGAATTCCAATCCCAATCTTCAACCCACACTTGGAAAAAAGCCTTTAGAAGAGAGAATATAAAAATAATTCTAAGTGTTGGAAGAATTTGAATTGAATGAAGGTGTATTGGCTAATTCAGGGGTTTAGGAGGGCTTAGGAAGACAAAAACATCCTTAGGAATAACTAAAATTACAATAAAACCATTAATCAAATAGGTGAGAAAAATTGAAAACGCCGTCTGTATGGTCAACTACATGGACTGTGTAGTGACTCACGGACCATGAACTCCTCCATGAAGCAACTCTTAGAAAATATTTCATCGACGAAGTTCCGAGACAGTAATCCCATACATAGAAATATTTTGCTCCCGCAACCATATGATAGGACTCACGGTCCGTGAGTCTTCACATGGACCATGAACTGGTCCATGGAGCCTCACTTGGTCAAGTTTCTTAGCTGGCATCCTAAAATGGACTAGTTCACGGGCCATAAGGCCTCACACGGTCTGTGAACCTCATTTCTTTGTTGACGCGATCTCCAAAATGTTAACCTTATGCATAGAACCAATCCTTAGGTAAAGGCCATCCAGAAACATCTTACCACGCCTCGTGAGAGGTCACACGGGATACTTCACGGACCATTAGATGGCACACGAATCGTGAAGGCCACCATGGGACAGTGCCTTAGAAAATTTCTAGAAATGGATCCCTGTGCAGGCAATCCCACTAAAAAGGCCATAACTTCTTCATTAGAACTCTGAATCAAGTGAAACAAAGTGAATTAGAAAGATAATTCAAAGAGATTCAATTTGATAGGTAATTTCCCTCCCAGTTATACCCTTTCAAATAGATATGGTCATTTAAAGTCAGTACTTTTACAAGATATCAAGCAAAACTTAACCAATGCGATTTCCTTGAATACGACCATTCAAGAGAGACTCATAAATCTCATCAACCAACCATGGTAGGTTCAAATCAAATCTCAATCAACATCACAAGGTTCAAAAATTTCTAGGTTATTTCACTTTTCTCCTTCCTGAAGTCCTATGTTTAAGAACTGAACTTACTAGCCATATTTCAACTTACGAGCCATAAGTGATCCCATAAACTAGACTCTAGGTAACTTCTTGCACAACTTTTCCTACTAAGGGCTCCTGAACTGGGAGTTGTATAGTTATTAAGATAGATTTACTAACATCAGGGCCTCTCAACTTAAGTCCACATTCACTACAATGTTATTGGAGGCTATACTAGCGGATGTTCCTCCTATTAATCTTCAATTGACATCTCAGAGGGATAATTTGGAGGGTTATGGTCACAAACTCGTCAGTCTCACTTGTAAGGTTGAGAATTTGGAGAAGAGGTCAACTTTTACATCTTATAAGGATATCACTGTATTTGAGATGATATAGCAAAGCTCTGAATTGAGATGGATGAGCTTTTATCTATGGAGATACCATTGTATTAAGGACCTGAGGCACCCACTAGCTCAGCCCTAGTTCCACTACCAATGAGTAGCCAGTCATTGACTACTATAGCCCTTTGTACTACCGCTGTTATGGGAGATATCAGAGTTGAAGAGGAGGATGACGATGACCTGAGTCTCGATACAAATGAGGAGGACTTAGAGGAGACAAATTAAGACATAGTTACAATTATTGAGGTTCTCTCGATTATGGAGGATCTAGTATTGCAGATATCTTTGGAGCGCTCTTTTGAGGACTTACGCCATCCATCTACCGAGAGCATGCTAACCTCCACCACTATAGAGGATGTTTCTCCTATTTCTCCACAATTCACTAATGTCTTAGCTCCAAATTCTCCACCACCTGACCCAACTCCCCCATCCTTACCTATATAGGGGGCTCCTTTATCTTGATGCTGACTTTTTATCTCCCTCTACTTTTGTTTTTTTATGGTGCATTGAGGACATTGCTCATTATTTTGTTTGGGGTGGTGGATAACATCTAACCTATTTTATTTTGACTGTATTGACAGTTTTTGTGTAGTTTATTTTTGTTCTTTATTTAGGTTTGTATACATTACACTTTGGTTTTTGTTTAGATATAGTTTTATTTTGTTCTATATTATTTTCTTATTGATATTGATGCTATGGTTTGAATGGATTGACATCTTTGAGTACCTTTGAGTGTTGATTTTGATTAATATCAATGTCTTGAATTGTGCTTTTGACACATAATTTCTTAGGCTGATTTGATGAGACATCAAGAGTTACATAATTCATATGTGGACTCATAGCATCTTGTTATGATTAGATTGAAACCAACTTGGAGTTTTTCAATGATTATTTCACTTGAGAAAACTCATTTATTTAGAATAATATTGGATAATTATGTTAGAAAGCCATTTGTGGTGAGGTCTTTTGCTTAGAAAGTTGTATAATGGTACTCAAAACTTACCCTGTTGGTCCAATCGATTGACATTGGTGAATGAATAAGAGGATCTTAGACATTTCTTTGAGTGTCTAGCATTATTTTCTTAGACCCCATACTACCTTTTTTTGATTATCCATGTGAGTGTGAGCATTGCTTAGAGCCTTACTTTTCCTTTTTGTCGAACTCAAACCAAAATAAATCCCTAGCTATATTTACCTTCCCATGTTCTTCTTTGTGTTTTGACTTGGTGGAATAATCCAACTTTAGGCCAAAAACAGAAGTTGAGGGTGTGGTATGGTAGAAATAAAGACTAGTTGTGATAAAGTGGTTTCATAAGGGGAAAGTTTGGATCCTAATTGGTAATGAGGACATCTTGTTGCCTAGTTTGGAAGTTGCATAACCCTCGTAAAAAATGATGAATTGAATTTGATATTTGATTTCAGGTTTAGATTGTAAATATGTTTGAAATTGTGTTAGTAAATAAAAGAGAGGGGATGCCTTGTATAGGTTGATAAGATGAGAAGAATTGTATGTTAAGCTTGGGCCATGTTTGATGTGGTGTCTTGTATTGAATAATAGCTTGAATCCAGTTCATACACTATAATGACCTTCTAGGTCATTTCTGAGCTTATCTATGAAAATTACTATTTTGCCCTTTCATAAGTTGCTTTGAACATATTTTGAACTATCTATATATTTAGAACTGAAATCCCAAGTTTTAAAAGTTAAAAATATGAGTTTTGGCATTTTGGAAAATTAAGTTATTATAAAAGCTGAGTTTTTGTACCATTCTACATTTTGAGTGTCGGATAAGAGATCCATCAATTTCATTAGCACAAAAATGTTGAAACTTGTCTAGGAGAAGTTACATAACTGAATTCAGAATTAAAAATGAGATTTTTAGAACCAAAGTTGTATTTTTAGTTACTTTTTAAGCCAAAGTTTGACTTTGGTCAACGTTCAGAGTTCAAAATCTCAGATCAAAATTTTGAGAGTTCCAGTAGTTACGGATAGTGAAACTAATGCTAAAAATTCTCTCGTCATAATTTTTGGAGTTACCGAGGGCAATGTTTGTATTTTAAATTTTAAACTAGTTTATAAGAATTGCATGGGTAATTGTGGTGAGGAGGCCATGGAATCAATTTTTGATGATTCCACTGAGTCTGGATTGCTATTTCTGGTATGGACAAATATTTGGTTTGTATAATTTTGATTTTAGATGAGTTTTGAGGGTCCTTTCCGAGTTTGGAAGTTGTTTGAGTATTGTTGGTGCAAGTGAAACTTGTGCAGCTATGTCTCTACTCTGCAATCGCGCTTGTACCTCTGTGTTCCTAGAGGCTTGTCCTATTCATACTCTGCATTCGCGGCAAGGACCCCTGCATTCATGGAGGTCAGTCTATGTACTACTCCGCATTCACAGACCCTATTTTGCGTTCACGGATTGTTTCCTTGCATTCCCCTCTATGTTCGTGAGTCTCATCCCGTGTTCACGAAGTGTATTTATTACCAGAACAATGATATATCAAAGAAATACCATTTTTACACCATTTACAAGCATTTCAAGCTTTTGGGGGAATTTTTGAAGAATGTTTTGAAAGAATTCTTTTGGGTAAGTGTTCCTAACCTCTTTTTAACCAATTTCCATGATGTATAACTTGATTTTGTCTTGAATTTCATGATTTTGAATGTCAAAATGGGAATTTTTAGTTTATGATTTCAAAACTTTAAATAATGATTTTTCCTTTGATTTGAACTCTATTTAGTGGGATTTTCACCAACAAACTCCATTTTTTGTGTAGAACCTGATTTTGAAGTCGATTTTCAAATTTGAGAACTTCAAATTTTAGCCCTAATTTTGATCATTCTCCTCTAAGCCGAATTCATGACAATATGGATATCAAAATGCACCTCTTGATGCATAGTATCTATTTTTTATAGTGATTGATGAATTCAGGGATCGTTTGGAGGATTGAGTTAATTGAAAGCTTGTCCGAGTGCAGTTGCAGCATTGAGGTAGGTTCAGCTAACCTTTGTGGGACTGAATTTGAGTTATTGGACATGTTTATTTGGTAATTGAAGATCTAGATTGATTCATGAGTAAATGAGTTTATATGTTAGAATTGTGATGGAAATGTAAACCTAGTTATGCCAAAATTTGGGTATATCGTGAACTGATAAATTGAGTTGTAATCTTGGGGATTAAGATAATTATGGATATTAATGTGATAATATGAGACCTATGATATCATTCAGAGAGTTATTTGGTAAATTAAAGATAATTGTGACATATTTGAGATTTATGAACATGTGTTGTGACTTGCGGAGTCTAGTTTCATTGACACATCTTATCAATGAGAGGGTGGTGATTGGAACTTATTGATGGTGTTTGTTATACCCCATTTTAACCGAGGTCAAATAGTGTACAACATATTGGAGATTCCTAAATAAGTAATTTAAGGAGTCGCCACCTAATTATTTTAAGGTAAATTAGGATACCTATTTTTATTTTTATTTTTTGCTAAGATTATGCTAAATTAACTCCAAAATATGGTATGCTAAACTTATGTGATTCTAGGTAAGAGTTCTATTTATCCCAAAGGGAAGAGATTAAGCATCCTTTAAGATTCGCTAAAAAACGATTAACCGGCCAGACTTAAGTTAATTGATTAAAATAAAATAAAATGCTAAGACGATAATATGTTTAAACTTAAAGAAGTAAACTAACAAAGGCTTTAAAAAAAAGAGTGGTTGATTTACTTAAAGCTTAAAAAAGAATTGAAAACACAAGTCATGAGAAAAAATAAATTTTGAAATACTTATTCAAATATGATTTATAAGAAAATATGATTTTTCTTTCAAATAATTCATTAAAAAATAAAAATAAATAGAGCTAATAAGATCCTAAGGCTTTTGAAATGCTTCAAAGAAATATTTTCTACCAAAATAATTGAGTAAAAGACGATTGCATGTTTATTCATTTATTGGAACAAAAGACTTGGAGAAATTTAAAAGAGGAAATGCACATTTTATTTTATTTTTTTATGTTTTGGGGAGAAAAATAATGAATAACCCAAATTCTCTAACAAAAGGAAATAATTTTCGAAACTTACTCTATATTTTTTTTTAAAAAAATAATGGATAGTCCATTGTTTAAAATAATTTTTTGATTCAAAATATGGCACGAGACCTCCCTTTTAATGAAGATAATAATTTTCGTGATAAAACTGGTATACATTTCTTTCTTTAACAAATATATTTTGACAAAGAGTTATCCTAAAAATGAAATATTAACCCCTTTTTTTTTTTTAGAAAAATAGCATAAAAAAAAAACTAACATTACGACAACGATACTTCTAACTAAAGGTGCCCAAACCCAAACATATATATTGTATCAAATATTAAGAATTCCAGTTAGAACATATATAGATCACATAAGCAAAGTAATATGTAAAGAAAAACAAATAATGCTGAAAAGTAAACTGTGAAAGATAATTCCAAGCGAACTCGCTTGTTTTGCTATTTTGGTACTCTAAGATGTCGTGATGACCACATGTTCGGGTATGATGGCAATATCAAGTCATCAAAACATGACTTCTCGCGGCGGTGGAGAGTCTATTATGAAGACTCCAGTTTGCTCCCAAAGTGCTCATGCAAATAAAGAGAATAATAATTAGAACGACAAATAGACTTTTCATGATATTGAGTAAGAAAGATATAAAGCCAAATAAATTCTCCAATGAATATACTATCCCAAACAATGAAATATGCAAGCACTAAATAGAACTATCACTTTCACAATTAACAACTTTTGAAACCAAGCTCAAAATACTTCACATCTTTCAGTCTAACATATTTTAACTATAATGGAACTAAGTAAGAACATAAGCTATAACCTTTTAGATCTTGTACGTGCTAACATGTGATTTATTAACAGTAAGAAAGCATAAAATTTATACACATACTTTAAACAAGACAAAAAGACACGAAACTTTACATTTGTTGCATAGAGTAAAGCGTTGAACATGATGCTTACCACCAAGACTTCTGCTTTCCTTTATATTTTAAATATAGGAACATCTAATATGCATAACCATTTCTAATTAAAGGGGAACAAAAGTCATCTCCTTTAAACATTTTTTATTAGAAGAGGCAACACACGTTTTGTGTTAAAATTAAAATTAGGCAGAAACAAAATTAGTTTGTACCAGGTGAGATTAGCTAATAACAATTTGTTTTCTTTAAAATGAAAATAAAAAAAAAAGACCAATTCTGAGCAAGAAACAAGATCATTTTTACATCTTGTGGTTAAAGAGAAAGATAACAAAGTGACAGTAGATGAGTTAAAGCAACACAATAGATGAACAAAAAATAACAATGTCCATACAAATTTAATAGCCTATTCTTTAACACAGTAAAGAGATTCTTTTAAGCAAATTAGGGCAGTATGAATAGAACATCAAAGCAAACTTAACAAGATGGGCACAGATTGAGTCTGAAGTGGAATGATATGAATAAGACGAGCATGCTAAGCAGATGAACTAAACGTGTGCCAGTATGAGTCTTGAAACAACCACGGCCCCAAGATGAATTACGACCCAATTTTTTTTTTTAAAAAAAAATTAAAACCCAACAGTGACATAATATGGTAAGAACGAGATCATGTTATGCCAAGCAAACTAGAGTTAGCTTGAAGCGATAAAGAGAGTAAAAAGAGAAAAAGAAAAAAAAACCATAAACAGATTCAGTTTTGATCTCAAATTCATAGCATATTTATAGATATAAACATAACCAAAATGGATCATGAGCATACAGTAGCATCCAAAATAACTAAAAAAATCAAACTGTAACATCAAATACAATACATACTTTGACGGATAGTGATCAAGAAAGTTTAAATGACACATAAGACCTCCAAGCTGAAACAGGACAAATTCTTTCGGCATAAATTTTTAAACTCTCATTAAAAGGCTCAGCTTTTAAAGTAATAAGACAATAAAAGCAGACTCCCCTTAAAGTATTTTGATTGGGAAAGTTCGAAATTAGACAAACACAACAGAATTTAAGCATAAACGTGAAAAAATTAACACTAAACAAGATCCCTATGACTATGGAATAACATTTTAACAGTAAATAACAACAACAACATGGCTGCAAATCAGCAAAAACTTAACAAATCAAGCAAAACAAACATGAGTGGCAGAGGTTGAACGTAAATATGAAACCAGCATTTTAAGATGTGATTTTACAACTTCTGAAACTTACATTAAATAATCAATAATGGCAACCAAATACCTCAAACTTTCAACAAACCAAGAATATTTCAACATAATGCAGTCGCGCAGCCTTTATTCAACAAAATCGCTGAACTTAACAACTTAATGACGAATTGTGACCTTAAAACCTTGAACTTTACCAAATAATAGCAGGGAAACAACAACTCCAGGCAACGTTATCAGATTTCAGCAAAGCGAAGATGAAATAAGACCAAAATCACATTTTTCTATTTATGAGCAGTTCCATAATACGACATAGACATAGCAACACTTTGAGACGATCAAGGCTCAAGTTTTGACACACAGAGAACATGTATTCTAATGAACAATAAGATAGCAGCCAAGGGCATCAATACGCTTTGAAATAACAAAACTGAAGCAGGGATGTTGAGATGAGGACAAGGAGAGAAATTTCAGGCTGTGAAAAGGTTTTAAGTATTAACGAAGAAGTCGACGAACAGATTCTTAAGATGCCTTAAGACCCGACTTTTAAACATTGACCAATGAAAAAGCAGTAAACTGAAAACATGACGAAACCGATGAGTATAAAATAATAACAAAACGAAATTAGCTCGTGAAGACACAGGGGAGAACTAACGCGAACACTGAAATCGCAGTCACGACCTCGATGTCCACTCAAATCGTGGAAAGTGTTCTGACGATACAAGATGGATACATGAAAACAACAACACAACAACCAACCAAGCAGAATTACGCGAATCAGCTGGGGTCAAAAACAAATGCAAAAATGACATTGAAATATAGCCTTAAGGCTTAAATATGACTCTACGATTATGGAATTCATTTTTTCAATCAACAGTAACCAAAACGATATCAAATGATCCTACCAACAGTTAATCCAGACAGAAATATTTGCACTCGAAGAGAAATGAGGTTGAAATGGATACCTGTTTTGCAGCAGCGAATTGGGACGATGACGAGTTTCGAATGATTTCCGCAACCACAGCAAACCGTATACGAACTTTCTGATTCCAAAATCCGAAGCTTCAGATTCGAGAAGATTTCGGAAATGAACCAACCTCCTTGAAAAATTAAGAAAAGGAAACTAATTGGTTCTAATTTTTGATTCCAGAATCACCAAAGTCCGGATTTCCCCCCCTCTTCTCTGGTTTTTTCAGTGAGCAAAAAAAAAGGGGGATTTATAGAGGAATTTAGGGGAAAAAACAGAGGGCAAACGGGAACATGGGGAAGATTTTGAATTCAAAATTTGAAATTGGAAATTAAAAAAGTTGTTGGATATTGTCAAATACCGTGATTTTGGGGTCGTAGGGTCACGTCAAGCTCGAGTTTTTTGGCTTTTGGTGCCGCGATTTGGGGGCTGTTGGGTATGGGGAAAAAGGAGACGTGGGACAGAGGGAGCGTTGAGGTGTTGAAGGTGAAGAGGAGCGTGGGAGAGAGTGTCGGGGCGTCTGAGGTTGCTGTTTTTGCCGATGAAGAAGAAGGGAGACAGATTTGAGCGCGTGCGGAGATTGGTGAGGGTGATATGGCGTGTGTGTGTGTGTTTCTGATATGTTGTGAGGATAAGGGGTATTTGGTCCGGGTCGACAAAATTAAGGTGGGCTGGAGGGAGTTGAACTGGGCTGGGGCGGGAGAAATGGATTGGACTGAGGGGGTTGAGGTGTGGGCTGGAATTAGGGAATAATATGTTGGGCCAATTTGGTCCCAAAAATGGACCAAATATGGTCTGAAAAATAGGGTGAAGGATGTTTAGATTTTAAATTAAGAAAATGGCCAATCAAATTACAAATGTGGTCATTCAATTTAAATAAATTGACTAAATTGACCACGACGAAATTAATACGAATTAATTGAAGAGCTTCTGAATATCAAACAACTCGAAATAATAATTTTAAATACGAAATGGTTAAATTTAAAAGTGATTAAATTGAAAAATAACAATAATTTTTATTGAGAACTAGGTGAAAAATTGAATGAGACCTAAAATTGAAATACGCAACATTTAAAATTAAAATGCGAAACATAATTGGAAATGAAAAGATTTAAAATTATGCCAATCATTTAGAAATTATTTTTTCTCATTTTCGAAAGCTAATTATTCTAAGTTGTTTAATAATTGAAAGCTCAATATTTAATTCATATTGTGAAGGATAAAAATTGGATGTCAACAACTGTCCCTTTCTTTGGATACGATCGATTAAAGAGATTGTGGACAAAGAAACTTGACAAATCCAATTTTTGGCCGACCACATCTTTATCTGAATGACTCTCAATACGAACTTCGAGAAATTATGGGCGGACCCTGATTTTGGGTTTCCTACATATCTCAGGTTACATGAGAACTCAGGCCACTTATAGTTCAAAAACGGTTGATTTTACGCATGATTTTGGAAAAGATTCAAAAGCTATCCCAACATCGAATTATGGAAAAAATTGAGATGCTCGGGAATGAGATTTAAGAGAAGAGTTAGAATACAGCTTAGTTTTCAACATTAAGCCCGCCTACATATCCTTGAACTGAGGAATCAGTCTGTTTGTAGTTCGACTCCATCGGTTGAAAAGGAGACCTCTTATTTTGAGATAGCCTTCAGTTTAGGAGGAGTGACAAATAAATTGAGTAATAAAAAAGAGGCTTGCAACCTCTTAATCATAAATGTGGCGCGCTTTACACCTATAATTAAGAACTTGCACGGACATAATTTTCAAAGCTCTCGGTACATCGTCACTCAGATTGGATCGATTGCCTCGGGTGAGGGTTGAAATCACCTAGATGCGAAATTGAAAACTTAACAAACTTAGGAAAATATACCCACATGCCTTCTAACAGGGGTATGGTTGGATTGTGGTGCGAGTCATTTCTCAACTCGCATCCGAAGAGTTTGACGCCCCTCTTCAGACTATGTCCCAGTTCGCTGCTAAGAAAAAGTTTCACGTTCTGCTTATGTTCCTGCGAAGCTTTAAACTTGATAATGCAATTAGTAAGAAAATTAATATTAACTGTAAACAATATATAACCCCTCTCAGGCATGGATTTATAAAGTTGCAGCTTCGCGAGCATAAATAATTTTAAAAAATAAAAATAGATTTTGAGGCCAATGATCGATGAGGATGATGCACTCCTTTTCGTATCACTTGTCCCCTTGATATGTTGTTGGTCATTCTATACTTGTCATATGCATTGCATACCAGCATACTTAGTGCTTAATTGTCCTAACCCATATTCTTTCTACATGTTCTCACCATGTAGGGTACGAGGGTGACTACTTCATTCTCCCGGACGACGCTTG
>JBCEWC010014138.1:0-14578 GCA_038996855.1 Solanum aculeatissimum
AATTTTTCAAATATTTATAGTATTCAATTTAATAATATTGGCGTCACACACGTGCAACGCACGTACGCTAAACTAGTATATATATATATATATATAAAAATTTACAAAAAAACAGTTCATGTTTCATTTAAATAAAAAAAATATTTTTGTAATGGATTATAGATCATACAAATAAAAGTGAAATATTACCTCTTATTAAGTTTTTGTCGCAACTTTTGTAGATTATTATATTTTGTACTCTTTAAAACTATTATATATTTTACATTTCAATTTTAATGTATGTTAATTACTAATTCGTTGAATAATTATTTTCAATAATTCTAAAGTACATTGTATTATTTGTCTACCAATTTATATTTTTACATATTTAATTTTTTGAAGATTAATATTAATTATATCCAGCTAAACTTTATAGTATAATTAACAAAAATTTAATTTTTAAAAAGTCGTATATATAAAAATAAGTTATAAAATATTAACTTTTTTATCTAAATTACTATTATATAAAATTAATGAAATGTATAACAAGCACACAATTTATATAATATTTATTTAAAATTATTATATAATAAAATAATATTAAAATATTTTATTTTAAAAAAAAAAAAAAATTAGGGGTAAGGGAAGGGGAAATGGAGAGGGAATTACAACGCGGGGAATCGAACCCTCACCAACAAGGTGGAGTACCAACTGAGCTGCTAAGATTCCCCATTAAAATATTTAAAAAGTAAAAATTAATGTAGCGACACAATTAGTAGAGAGCTGTTTAACACCATTACCACCATTACTAGATAACACCATTACCACTTGGAACATTATTGCAGCTGTTTAACAAAAGCAAGTAGATGAAGCTAACTTTACATCACAAAAGCAACTAGTACAAATATTGTGCTGGTTACATGCTTATTATACTTCAAAACAGATTTATGTATCCCATAGCTCAAGAGCAACTAGAGAGCTCAAAAGAGGCATAGGATCTCCCAAAGCTATATAGTTTGAAGTTAGTTATCAGGCTCCATGTGATTCAAGTGGAAGGCACCTTCGCTGTTGTGCTGCACTTGAACTTTGAACTTCTCTTCCTTCCCTCCCCTGCTGGTTTTGATGAGCAAATGAAGCTTTGTAGAATCATCAGCAACCTATTAAAAAGCAAATCCAATGGTTTACTTCAACAACATATGGTATGAATATGCTGGTCATACTTGATAATACTCAAATTAACAGCAACCTATTAAAAAGCAAATCCAATGGTTTACTTCAACAACATATGGTATGAATGTGCTGGTCATACTTGATAATACTCAAATTAAGACTGCCACAGAGAAAATATAGCTACTACTACATAAGTACCCACATACAACCCAATGACAGGCTGCAAGGAGGCAAGCATGAAACAAGGGCATACCTCAGCATTAGCATGAACGATCTCTTGGAGTTCATATGGAAGTAGTGAGTTGGATCTCTGCTGGATAGTCTTAATTGCATGCTCTGCAGCTTCCTCAACAACTGGATCATGCACAGGCACTGATCTCAATCCAGCGGTTTGCTCTTCTAAATAATTTAAAAGAAAAAGACCATCAATAATGATATTTATTTCTGAAAGAATCAAGTATCTAGATGGTACTTTACAGGGATATGGATAGAGTTGATCCTATTCACTCTTTATGACGGAACACTCTCCACTGGAAGAACTAGGCAAAACTTCTTGCAGTTCAGAAGAAAACAGAATACCAGAAAGAGGTCATATTAACAGATTAACTAAGCCAAGCCACAGGCACATAACGCAGAGAAATACCCCTATATAATTACAACCTCAACCCAAACCTATATCATCTGACCACTTCCTCACAAGAACATTGTTCGTTACAGTGGAAGCATCGTATTCAGTTGATTGATGCAAACTCCAAGCTGTTGATAAGATTGAAAGAACACTAATTAACATTAACATTAATAAGAGACTACCTTGCTTAACTCCTAGATCTGAAGAAGTAAATGTTGGACCATCTTCAACATGCTTGAACTCTTGAAGTTCCTTAAAATTCAACCACGGTTTCACCCAGACCTTAGCCTCATAGAATTTCTTTTTTCCAGCATCTATAACCTCCAGAGTGAGATGGTGCAGTTTACCAGCAACAGTTTGTTCTTGTGCCTTCACCACTCTGGCCAATTCAATCATCGCATTCTGGGAAAAAAAAATAAAGACAGTTAAATCTTGATTACTCTCATGAGTCAAAAGAAACTTATGATAAGCTTTTTATCAACATAAAAGATACAAAGAAAATGATTGTACCAAAGTAAAGTCAACTATTCGAAAGTGTTAAAAGAAAAAAAGGGGGAATGAGGGAACAAAAGAGAAAAGCTTTTGTCCATTATCGCACCATCCATTCAACAAAGGAGGTAAATGGAAGGGGAACATTGGTATTGATTGCTCTTGACAGAGAGGACAAATAAGATGGTTTTCTGTTATTTACTCCAGGATATTTATATATGTTGTCATACTAGGAAATAGTTTCCACGAAACATCTTTTATCAGTTTCTATAATAACAAAATTAAACAGTCATTAAAAAATTCATCACCAATTCTATTTCACAAGTTATTCTCTTTTTTTTAAATAAGGAAAACCTGCAACCTCTACCCTTTGGGTGCGCACAGGGCAAAACCCCTACTCCTATGCAATAACTCGCAAAAGAGGAGTAACCTGCACTAAGTAAGCCTGATGCGACAAGCTCAACTGCAGCAGCATATGAGTTGGAAAATGCAGGTAATAAGCCATATATCCTGACTAATTGAATTTAATACCACTCACAATTTTAATTAAGTGGGATAAAAATATGTAGAAGAAAACCCATCAAGATGCCAAGGGGTTCAACATCTACCATAACCTCATATAGACCTTGTACTTTTTTGCCCGAGGGGTGGGGGGGCCTTTTAAAGAGAGATCCACCATACTACTATTTCACTATTTGCATTGTTGCAGTATAAACAGAAACCATCCTTCTACTGTTGAAACATCTGTACAAAAATTTTGCAATCAGAGGCTTCTTCCAGCGTAACAAAAGAAGGGAAACAACAGGATGGTGGAAACCTGAATTTCAAGTCTTCCGTCATCTATGTTAGAAAGCATTGTCCAGATAATGCTGTTGGCAAAAGGAACAAGGAGGTCGCTACTGAGCATTTCTTTAGTGTAATCACTGCATACTTTTCCCTTTGTCCTTTATCAGTTTGTTTACTGTATGCCCACGGACTTTAAAAAGCTTCTAATTAAAACCATCGTCCATCTACACCGACTTGCATTACCAACGAAGACGTGATGGCATATATATCATCTAGCCTTGTGGCCTCTGCTGTTACAGAAGTCTAGCAGCAGGTGCAAGGCAATCCGACGGATAGTCTTGTCAAGACCTTTTCATCAGTTCTTCAAACTAGAGGATAACAGCTATAAATACGGCCCGTCAATGATCGTAATATTGCTGCGACAGAATGGTCGGATGTGTAAGAAATCGACTACACTACACTGCTGCTTTGTACGCATATATTTTTGTTACCAGGATAAACCAGATGATTGGTTGTCTCTCCTTAAACAAGAAGCAGATACACAGAGGAACCACACTTTGGTGCAGCATATAGAACAGAACAGAGGCAGACAAATATATGATCAAAATGTGTGGCATGTTCAGAGGGATGCTCGGTCTATACTATTTCACCACCACCCTTTGTAAGACGTAAAGGACCTAACACAAACTGTGCAAACTGTACTATAGACGTCGAAGCTAGAACGTTTTCCTTTCTTAATTTAGCCAATAAGTATTCTTGATGCCGTTTGATCACTCATCCGTGTAATGGCAACAATCCAGTAACTGTGCGTGGGTTCTTTTTTGTTTTATAAAGGTTTCCTGCTGCAACTCTATAAACAAAAGCAAATGGTACATAGGGGAGGAGACTCCTTAATTAGTCCACTTTCAAAGATATTAAACCATCCCCAATTGATTGTCAGCCCGAGGGGTGGGTTAGAGGATAGTTGACTTTTTTTTTATGATATTAAACCATCACCAATTGATTGTGGAGTCCGAGGTGTGTGCTGATTGCCATAGGATAGTTTACTTTTTAAGATATGAATCTTGACCTCTACCATGTCATTTTATACGCTTAAAAGTAGCAACAAATTTGAAGCGGAAATCTATCAGGCCAATAACAAAACTAACTCATGAAAATTTAAAATACAATCTTTACGATTAAAGGGAATACCTGTGTAACCAGATTTTTATCCCAAAAATAGGTTAGAACCTAGTTTGAACCATAAATCTAATTTTCCTTTGAACAAACTCCATCGAGGAAATGAAAACTACAATATTTAGAACAAAAGCCAGTATAACAAGGATCTTACAAGTCTCAAAGGATTTAACACGAAAATATAAAATAACAAGAAGTAATCCAGGTACCAAGGTAGCTTTTCAAATATACCAGCCAGTAACAAGAGTACAAGTAAAAATTTATATACAGACCTTAGTCTTTTAGCGTACAAAGAGCCCAACACAACTTCAAGAGTTCAAACCAAGGACCAACCAATGTCTCAAGTTCCTCAACTTGTACACGAGTATATACAAACTTGAAAATACAATTAAATAATCCTCTTTAATTTCTAGTAACTCCATAATGTTGACATAACAACAAGATTATAATCAAAAGTAAGTTTCGTCTATATACATACCATTATGTTTCCAAAATAGTAAATCTGGTTGGTCCCAGTACCTCATGTTGGAACTTAGTTTGGAAAAGGCAAACGGCAAAACTGGAATTTATGCTTTTCGTGAAAGATGTAGGTATATTTCTTAAGGTCACAAAGAGTCGAGAATCACCGCAAAATACATTCGGTACAAAATGTTATAATCAAAACACTAATTGTTGCACATAGAGGATTTCTAAATCAGAAAACTAGACAAAATTTGTCCTATATTGCATCCCCTTTTCAAAAACAGTAAAATTAAATTTAAATATAAACATAAAAGTTGTAGGTATATGTGATAGCTTTCCAAAACGTATTAATTCAATGAAAATACGGCTCTATACAACCAGATATGCTAACAATACTAAACACTACACAGTTCAAAAACTGATTTTGATTACTTATCACAAGGTTCCAACCAAAAGGAACAAGTTTTCCTTGTGATTTTGAGGACTGACATCGTTACAAGAGAGAGATAAAGATTCCTTAGTCTTAAAGGAACTGCATTCTTTAGAGGAGCTGCAAAAACATATAATGGAAGAGAATAACTATGACCTTCATTTCTAGACTTACTCACACTCAGAGATCATAAAGAATTCCACTTTGAAAAAGAAAACAGTATTTTATCTCCGTACATCTTCACTACTAACGGCTAGATCTGGGAGGCTAACGGCTGTTTCCTCGCCAGAATTAGCCTCACATCCCTCATCCTAAGGCTTCATGAACCCCATAGTTGATAGTTGACTTATTTGGTCCTTCGCCAACAATTCCTCCAGCCCCCCCCCCCCCCCCCCCGACTAGATGAAAAATCCCCAAGAACAGAAACTCATTTCCTATGCTGGAGCAGTTGATCGCTCCTCCTGTAAGAGCAAAATCAAACTTCCTTTTCGGTAACATGAGATTGTAGATGGCAAGACTCTGGTTGTCTACACAAAAGAGGAACAAGACCTTCTAGTGACCACATGTAAGTGGACATGGGTGGGTAAATTCTTGAAAACTTGACCTTCCATCGAGAAAATTAGGTCTGAGTTTGCTAAAAATATCCCTCTCGAAGGAATTTGTGCGAATTGGTGTTAAAGACCTTAAGCATGTCTTTATAGATATGGAAAATAAAGACTTCAACATGATTTATTTGAAGAGCTTTATGTTGCTGAGAGAATAGCATGAAGATCCAGAAATGGACCGCAAAATTTAAACCCAAGGAGGAAACTTCCTTAGCTCCTGTTTGGATTAATCTTCCAGACCTTCCTTGGCACTCATATGAATGGACTGCATTATGTAGAATAGTTAGCCCCATCGGCACTCCTATTGTCATGGACGAGGCGACCCTCACAAAAACAAGACCCACCACGGCAAAACTGAGTGGGGAAATAGAACTTACCAAAGCCCTTATTCATGAAGTATCTGTTGAGAACAGAAATCCCTCGGGGGAATTGGAGATTTTTGTTCAAAGGATTGAGTATGAAACAATTCCCCTTTTCTGCTCTCATTGCAAAAGTCAGGGCCACTGCAATGAGAACTGCAGAATTCTCAATCCTGAGTTGCCTACTGCTAAAGGGACCGATGATTATTCTATGGAGATAGAAAGGCCTAACAAAAATCGTCAAGGTACTCAACCACAATTGTCTCTTAATAATTACAACCACAACTACTCTCAGAGAGCCGTAAATACCCTTCGATTGAATGCCCTCCTATGGGTTCTCTGGACACAATAGCCAAGCACAATCTATCTCCAATGAACCCTTCCAATCCGGGAGGAAGCTCTAACAAGCTACTACAACCAGTATTCAAGATCAAAAAACTCCTACCACTAATATTTCCAATGTTTGGCTTCATATCATGGAATATTAGGGGAATAGGATCCAATGGTTCCTTGGAAAGATTACTTCTCTTCAAACAACAATTTCATATTCCTCTCCTTTGCCTCCACAAACCCATGGTGGCTTGTGATAAAATGGATAAATTTAGAAGAAAACTAGGTCTCCATCAGGCCTACAACAACATTTCTAACAAAATATGGATCCTTTGGTTGAATGATATTGATATCGAGGTCATTCATGATACCGAGCAACATGTTTTTCTCAAAATTACTCAAAATGTTGACCAAACATTTTTCCTTTCAGTTATCTATGCCAAGTGCACCGAGGAATTGCGGAAAACTATGGGCAGAATTAAGAGTTATAGCAAACTCTATCCAAGACCCTCGGGGAGCAATAAATGAATTTAATGTGGTGGTCTCTAGTGACTAGAAATTTGGAGGAAGACCTCACAAAATGGAAGAAAGTCTTGATTTCATTGAATGACTCAATGAGTGTGGTCTTCAAGATGCAAGGTTTCTTAGGTTCTAAATACACTTGGTGTGACAATAGAGACCCCCGTAACACCATTTGGGAAAGATTGGATAGACTTGTCCACAACTCTCTATGGTATGATATCTATAATGCTACTAATGTTACCCGCTTATCTAGAACTTGCTCGGACAATCCTTCAGTTTTAGTTAAGATGAATATTGATAGCCCTCCTGCTATCAAATCTTGAATATTTGGGTGGATCACCCCGACTTTCTGGATATAGTTCAAAGCACCTGGAATGAAGAAGTCATTGGGAACCCCCTGTATATCCTTCACGAGAAAATCAAGAAGACTTGCGAAGTTAAGAGCTCTTGTTCTAGACAGGCTTTTGGGGACTTCTATGAAGAACCTAAGAGACTTGAAAGACAAATTAGAGCTCTTGAACACAATAGTGTAACCAACAACACCGGAGATAACAACAGAGAGCTCTCTAGGCTCAAGGCAGAATTCACAAAATTTCTCGAACTTCAAGCACCAATCGTCAAACAAAAAGCTAGGGTCAAATGGCTTGAAGAGGGAGATTCCAACACGGCATATTTTCACAATATCATCGAAGACGGGAGAAAAAGACTGAACATTAGGAAAATTATGGATGAACACAACAACTGGCTCGAAGAAAATGACAAAATTGTTGAAGGGGCTATGAGGTTTTACCCTGATTATAGCTCTCTTAATCTTCTTCCCAGGTGCATCACAGAAGAGGATAATGACATGCTTTGCACTCTTCCAACTCTCAAAGAACCTGAGGATTGTGTATTCTCCCTAGACCCCGACAGTGTTCCAGGACCGGATGGCTTAAGTGGGTACTTTTATCAAAGTACTTGGAGAATCATTGGATCAGATCTTCATAAAGCCATGACTGCCTTGGTGATATACCTCCAAAATTCTACACTCATACTTGTCTCGTTCTTATCCCTATGATTGATCACCCTCAATCTTTCTCTGATTTGAGACCTCTCAGTCTGTGTAATGTTTTCAGTAAGATTATTGCTAAAATCTTGAATAACAGATTGGCATGTATCCTTCAGTGGCTTTGTTAAAGGAAGAGCCATTACTGAAAACATCCTTCTTGCACCTAACAAAGGGGGCAATGTCTAGTTTCATATGACTAAAGCTTATGCCAGAGTCTCCTACACTTACCTCTGCCTTGTCCTTGGGCAACTTGGTTTCTCTGAGCATTGGGTGTACCTCATCCATAATTATATCTCCAACTATTGGTACTCTGTAGTGGTACATGGAGGTAGACATGGTTTCTTTAACTATTCTATAGGCTTGAGGCAAGAAGATCCTCTTTCCCCCTCCCTTTTCATTCTTAGTGTTGAATTGTTGTCTCAAATGCTTAACAATTTACATAATCATACTAATTCCAAGAGTTTTTAAATGTGCAATAATAGTCATAGAATTAATCATTTATCTTTTGTTGATGACATCATCATTTTTTGCAATGGTAGCAAGAGATCTACCAAACTAATCACTGACATTCTGGACAGGTATGAGCAAATCTCAGGTCAACAGATCAACAAGAACAAGAGTAGCTTCTCCCTGAAATCCAAATCCAGTCTTAATATCATTAATAGACTGAAAAGATACACAGGTATGAGATAAAAATTTCCCATAAAGTACCTTGGGTGTATAAACTTGTACTTGTACTTCTGTTAACGATTATATATTTGAAGGCTATCTCGGTAACTACATCACTCTGTCACTTTGTATTGTCACGTTAAATTCTTCGAGACTTGTAAAATACTTGCTTAACCCACTCACTTTTTCATATTGCTTGATCACTTGGCATTCCTGCCATGTCATTTGTACGCTTCAAAGTAGAGCAACAAATTTAAAGAGGAAATCTACCAGGCCTATGACAATATATTCAAATGATCCGACTTGAAATGAGCATATGTCCCTATATGTAAGGAGCAAGAGGGCCTTTGCGTTTAGTTTCTATCAAAACAAACCGCTGGTCAATTTGAGTCTCAGACATAAAATTATTTTTGTAAATCATTTTCTTTTTACAACTTACTTGCACAACATCCAAATAAATACATAACATGACCTCGCCCAAGACTAAATGGATAAGAAAAGGCATGGTGTTATCTACACCACTTCCACGTGGAAGTAAAGGAAGATTGCAACAATATTTTAAGTTAGTGGCGGACATAACTTTTTTATTAAGAATTAATGTATACTCCAACACCCAAATAACGGGATTAGCAGACAAGTTTGTTCTGAAACCTTCCACTAAGTCAGCACCTTCTATACACACGCGCACACACCAAGCAGCCTCCAATTATCTTCATTAAACATAGAGCAAACTACACAAATATTGCTACAATATTCCTTCACTTCTACATGGAGGTGTTGTTGTCAACACCACCCGTTCATTATTCTCTCTCTCTTGGATGAGACCAATGTCACACATGCACTCGGATGCTACATAAATCTGTCCTAGAACACACACCCAAAGATACTCGTTCTTGGAAAACTTTAGTTTATACACAAATACAAGTAGTAGGGGCGTGCAGAAAAAAAAATTAACCGATAAATCGCACCAAAAAAACATTATTCATTTATCGATATTGGATTATGATTAACGATTTTTAACACATTTTGTCCCAAAAAAAAATAGGGCTATCAATTCAATTTTCACTCTCACGATTTTTTTTAATGGTTAAACCGATAACACAATATGATTATATTAAAATTACTATTTCACACATCATATAAGGTGACTTCAACATTTTAACAATTTTATTTTAAATTTGGATATTATCTTTGGCCATAGGCAACACAAACTAGCATCGCTCCCTCTCTATTGTGTCACCTTTCTTATCAACATAAACTAAAATTACCTTTTCTCTTCTCAATTTTAGATTTGATTGTGATAAACGCGCACAAGTAATGTTGTTTCCTCAATTTATTGCATGAAATATAGAAGAAATTTGAACAATAATGTCTTAAACAAAGATGATCACCATAAAAACTTGTGTACACTTCTTGTTACTATTTCTATTTTTATGAACATCGTACATATATGGTCATACTCTATCTCTAAGAAATAGTGGCAAAGTTTGCGTACATTTTACCCTTCCCAGACCCCACTTGTGGGATTCCACTGGGTATGTTGTTGTGGTGGTGTATGTTTTGTGTATATATGATCATATGAGCATTTTCTTATTGATTAAATCAAAAACCAAATCGTTAAGAGCCAAAAACCTATTAATCAAAAATCGACAATATCTTATTAGTTTGGTTACCGATTTAGCTTGTTCACAAACCAAAAAATGATAAATCGGGCCACCAATACATAAACTCAAACTAAATCGTTCAATGCGCACACCCCATTATCACTTAAAGGGCAAAATCGTTCAAGCGAGTTGAAAGGCCAAAGTGACATCTTTGAAGGTTACTACGCATCCTTATTCATAGTAGAACATCCTATGAGCAAGCCCTTCCTAAATTCATGTGGATTCCTCTTCGTAGTTATTCATCTCTTCGTAGTTATTCATATAGAATTCTCACCAATTCTTTTATTGTGGACCTAAATATGTAATTTGCCTCCAAAAAATGGCCAATCTCACTAACTCTTACTGTGGATCTAAATGTGTAATTTGCCTTCAAAAAATGGTGATGAAAAGTTGGTTTGAGGGAAAAAATTTATATTTATTAATACGTGATGTGGACCCCATTCAAAAGTGAATGAACAAGGTGTGATACTGACAACAACACTTCCATGTGGAAGTGAAGAAAGACTGCAACAATATTTTAACTTAATGGTGGCCACCACTTTATTCATGAGGTTAGTAATAAGTTCATAGTGTACTATTCCACCAAGTTCACACCTTCTACGCACGCACGCGCACGCATGCCAAGCAGCCTTCAGTTATCTTCACTAACCAGATAGCAAACAGTACAAATATAGTTACAATATTCATTCACTTCCACGTGGAGGAAGTGGTACTGTCAACACCACCCATTGATTATTCTCTCTTGGATGGAGTCCATGTCACGTATGCACTGGAGCGCTATGTAAATTCATGGTAAAACACAAAGATATTCATTTTTTCAAAATATACACAAACACAACATTCCCTTCATAAATCCACGTGAATTCCTCTTCATAGTCATTCATTCCACAGAAGTCTCACTCATAGTCATTCATTCCACAGAAGTCTCACTCATTCTTTTATTATGGATCTAAATATGCAATCTGCCTCCATAGATTAAGGACGAAAATTTTAGTCAAGAACAAACAAAATTATATTTGTTTGATCGCAATGTTAGTTCAAACAAGCAACAATTACATTGTTTTACTCTTGGATGGGGTCAACGTCACGTATAATTGCAAAAATATTTTAATTTAGTGGTGGCCACGACATACTTCATTATTTAGGATTAATATATATTCCAATACCGAATAAATGGGATTAGGAAAAGTTTATGTGAACTCTTCCACTAAGCCGACACCACCTATATAGCAGCCTTTAATCAACTTCACTAAACAAATAGCAAACTATACAAATATCACTATAATATTCCTTCACTTCCATGTGGCAGTGATGTTGTCAACACCACACATTTTTTCATTCACACTCGAATGGGATCAATATCACGTATGCACTCAGTGCTACGTAGATTTATGGTAAAACACACAACCAAAAATATTTGGTCTCTAAAAAACTTCATCTTGTACACAAATACAATAAGCCCTTCTTAAACCCACCTGAAGTACTCTTCATAGTTATTCATTCCACGAAAGTCTTACTAATTCTTTTATTGTGGATCTAAATATGTAATTTGCCTCCAGATAGTGACAAAAAGTTAGCTCGAAGCAAAAATTATACCCGTTTCACCACAAACCTGAGTGCATACATAACATGTTCCCTATCCAAGAGTAAACGAATAACATGTGGTGTTGACAGCACCACTTCCATGTGAAAGTAAAAGAAGATCTACAGCAATATTTTGACTTAGTGGTGGTCACTACTTCATAATTAAGTATTAATACATATCCCAACACCCAAATAATGGGATTAATAGACAAGTTCATGGTGAATGGTGAACTCTTCCCCTAAGTCAACACCTCTTATATAGAAGCTTCCAATTATTTATCTTCACTAAACAAATAGCAAACAATACAAATGTTGATACAATATTTCTTCACATACACGTGAAAGTGATATTGTCAACACCACACATTTTACTATCCATTCAGAGATCCATATCATTTATGCGCTCAGGTGTTGTGTATATATTGTGTATATATGTGGTACACACAACAGCACCAATAACAACATACCCAGTGATCCTACTTTTCCCACAAAGTAGGATCTGAGATGGTAAAGTGTACGCAAACCTTACCACTACCTCAAATGCATCTATCCCAAGTAGAATAAGAAAAACAATAGATATAGAATAACGGCTAAAACAAAGAGCAATGTCAATTCTATAAGGAAAAAAGCAATAAAAGTAACAAAATAATCAAAGAGCAATAACACAACCATAATAGCATGACTAATCCTATAACTAACCTAATCCGTCAAAAGGCAAGACAACATTCCACCCCTACCGACCTTCTATCTTAATAGACGACCTCCATTTTTTTCTATCTAGAGTCATGTCCTCGGTAATGAAAGCACCTTCCCCAAATAACCTTATTTCTAATCTTCACTCCTAGTATGTCCACACATCCATCTCAACATGTTCATCTCAACACGTAAGTCAAACGTAAGTCTTTGACTGGCCAACACTTCACCCCATACAACAAAGACATCTAACCACCCCTCGGTAGAACTTACTTTTCAAGTTTAGTATCTTCATGTCACACAAACTCTGGAGACAAGCGTCCATTTCACCATAACTATGAAATGATACGACTTTCAATGTTTTATTTTGTCAGAGGAGAATCACATTTGTAGTTTGAAGTAGATTGTAACCTTCTGTGAGCACATCGGCTAAATAAGAGTCCCTCTCACTATGGGGAAAAAAGTTGTTAACGCAGGCATCTTTCCTCTTAAGTATGCTATTTTTTAATTTTCTTTTGCTAATTTGACTAAAGGCTAGGTAGATCTCCACCTTCAATTTATTGTTACTTTTAAGCCTACAAATGACATAAGCCCGATGGCATAACTCGTTGCCCTAATACAAAGGCTTACGCAAAACAGGTAAATGAATAAGGTGTAAGATCATCAACACAACTCAAAAAGTAGAGTATGTAACCATACCTCCTTCTTATTGTACTCATCGACTGCAAACTTAGCAAGGGTATGGATCTCATCGCTGTTCTGCGATGAAGCATGCGAATCATGAATTCCACCAAGAGTAGCCATTTCTTCGCTGCAGAATCCTCCGGATTTTCCCTGTTCGCTTAACCCAAACGCAGATAGCAGAAAAAGTACTAATAGTGCGGTATTTGGAATCACTCTCATCTGTTTGTGAACTACAAAACTATTTGAATTCCTTCCTTGTTAAACAAAAAATAACAAAGCAAATGCTTTTTGTCCTTTATATATATAATAGTTTTCATCGATAGACTCACACTTCCTTATCTTCGTTGTTAAGATTGGTGTCAATGACTTTTTTGACTTGGAAAGTGACCGACACGCAGATGGTTACTTCGTGACACGTAGCGAACGCGTGTTAACTTATTGGGGGATTCGTTTTCGTATAGGGAAAATTGAGAAAAACATACTAGTATACGGCAGAATCGAAGTTTGTCGCTTTCACCCGTGTCTATTATTTCATAATATATTATATTATTTTAAGAAGTATAATATATTTAATATAAGTCATAACGCTCTCTATTTTTTTATAATATAATAGAGTATATTCATAACTTGAATAATTAGTATGCAATTATTTATAGTTTATAGTGTAAAATTACTATGTAAAAGTTGATTAAATGAGTAAATATAATTATTTAATAATAAATAAAATTAAAATGAGAAGAAATATTAAGATGGTGACACAATCATACTAAATCGTTCATAATATAAAAAATATATTTTTGACGTTGTCTAACAATGATCTTAAACAATACAATATGATAGGATTTAAAATAGCAATCAAAATAATTATTGTATTTTAAACTAATAACACAATACAGTAACAATTATCCAAACAAGGTGTAAGGTAAGTGTGTTACTCCTACTTGATCTTCTTTAAAAAAAAAAAAATCTGTTTTTTTTGTTGGCGTATTGTGATTAAGAATTGATTTTTAAAGTTAAATTAGATTATATTAATTTAATATTTTTTTTATATTAATATGATCAAAATATACATCTTAAAATATTAGTAAAAATTTATATCGTTTGACTCTAAAAAAAATTCGATAACTAAAAAAACGAAAGGAGTATAAATAAAATAAGATTTTATTAATTTATCTTTATTCCTTCTTTGGAAAAAGAATCTTTCGAAACTTATTTATTTAGGCTTGTTGGATATTTTAAAAATATTTTAACTATGTTTCATATGTCATTACTTAGTTATGAAATATGTCATTGATGACTA
>JBCEWC010014139.1:0-14578 GCA_038996855.1 Solanum aculeatissimum
ATTAAGGGACATGCACATTGATCCTTCAAGAATTTCCATGAACATTCATAAAATTCAAACTTAAATCATCATTAAATTACTTAATTTCTACAACCCACAACTCAATTCAATGAAATATAACAAAATTAGAAGAACCCGTAACTTAAAGAAATTTAAAATTATAAATTAAAGAGTAGGGTTCTTGGGTCTTCATGGATGAAAGGGAATTCATGAATAAAACCCACATACCTAGAGATTAACCACAAGAATTGAAACATTTAGCAAGCAAGATGATCTTCCACAATTTTCTTCAAGCTTCCAACAATAGAGGTCAAGAGAATTCAAGAAATTTTAGAGAGGATTCAAAAATGTTTTGATAAGTGAAATAGGATTAGGGTTTGAATTTAAGGGTTTAAGAGACATTAGGAAAGTTAAAATAGTCGTAAGATTAAGAGAATATATGAAATTATCATTAATGAAGTGGACTAATCACTGAAACATAGTGTCACACAGAAGGCCACAGTTGGCCGTGTACTGGTACACAGTCCGTGTACTAGACTGTCTGACCTGACTTGGTCTCGTCTTCGGCTCGAACTATTGGGGGACTTTCTGGAACACTTTACGGAGGGAATCACGGACTGTGTGGCTGCACATGGACCTTTATTACTCCGTGGAGCCACACTTGGCCCGGAGTACTAAAGCCAAGGTTCTGCCCCACTTCACGGGACTCCTCACGGGCCGTAAAGTGTCTCACGGACCGTGCGGTGGTCCGTGGGACTTGCCTTGATCCATGGGCTGGAACTTACTGGAACATCCCACGAGCCATCACACGGACTTTGGACCACCAAAACGTCTGTGGTCCGGTCCTTAACCCCATTCTAGAACTTATTTTCCAGCGTCATTCCAGTTATGGGCAGTCCCACCTATTTGGCCATAACTTTCTCATACGAACTCCGAATTGAGTGAAACCAGTTTCATTGAGAAGATAACTCAAATATCTTAAATTTGATATATAGTAGCCCACACAGTTCATATTGTACCAAAATTTATGATCCCTCAAAGTACACTGCCCAACCGGCCTCACAATATCACCAACCGGTCCGTTTTGAATTCGGCCACTTAAATACAACCCATGGCTACCAAAATTCAACCATGATCAGTTCAACACTATCCAAGACCAACCATCAAGAAGTTCAAAATTTTTTGGATTGTTACATTCCTACTAAATGTATCGACCACCGCATTGGCCTTCCGGAGGTGATAGAGAATAGTCAAGTCGTAATCATTTAGAAGCTCAATCCACCTTATTTGTCTCAAATTTAGATCCCGTTGACTGAAGATATACTGAAGACGTTGATGGTCAATAAAGATCTAACAGCGTACTCAATATAAATAGTGACGCCACAACTTCAACACGAACACAACTGCATCCAACTCCAAATCATGAGTGGGGTAGTTCCTTTCATGAGCCTTCAACTGTCTAGAAGAATAAGTAATAACCTTCCCTTTCTGCATCAACACATTACCTAATCTCACTCTCGAAGCATCATAATAAAAGGTGAAATCGATACCCTCCTCTGACAAGGTCAAAATAGGAGTTGTAGTCAACAATAACTTGAGCTTTTAGAATCTCTCCTCACACTCGTCAGACCAATAAAATACTACACTCTTCTGAGTAAGCCTAGTCAGTTGAGCTGCAATAGTGGAGAAACCTTGAACAAATTGGCAATAATAACCAGCCTGGCTCATAAAACTGCAAATCTCTGTAGATGTGGTAGGCCTAGTCTAACCCCGAAGGCCTCAATATTTGCTAGGTCAACTCGAATACCCTCCTTGGACACCACATGCCCCAAGAATGCCACCGAACTCAACCAAAACAGACACTTGGAAAATTTTACATATAACTTCTCCTCTCTTATCCTTTGGAGTACAATCCTTAAATGCCTCACATGGTCCTCCTCGGTCTTCCAATAGCCCAATATATCATCAATGAACATAATCATGAAGAAGTCTAGATATGATCGGAACACCCCATTCATCAATTCCATAAAATATTGCACGGGTGTTAGTCAAACTAAATGACATAACAAAAAACTCATAATGTTCATGCCTGGTCCAAAAGGTTTTCTTAGGAATATTAGATTGTCGGATCTGAAGTTGATGATACTCCCACCTCAAGTCAATCTTCAAAAATAGGGTGACTCCCTGAAGCTGATCAAATAAGTCATCTATGTGGGGAAGTGGATATTTATTCCAGACAGTCACTTTGTTGAACTGTCTATAATCAATACACATCCTCATGGATCCATCCTTCTTCTTTACCAATAGGACTGGGGTACCCCATGGTGAGACACTAGGGCAAATAAAGCCCTTACACAACAGATCATGGAATTGCTCCTTTAGCTCCTTTAGCTTAGCTGGATCCACCTGATAGGGGGTGATAGAAATGTTCTTAGTGCACAGCTTAATGTCAACAACAAAATCAATGTCCCAATCAGGAGGGACTCCAGGCAAATCAAATTGATATCTTTCACCATTGATCCGATTCTTAAACAACACCGATATTTCTAAACTATCATTAGCTAATGAGTATCGATGATCTCCAATTTAATATCTTACCGCTAAAAGCTTGCTCCAATGCTACTGATGACGCTTGAATTGCTAGCATATCCCAAACAACCCTAGCAAGTTTCGGAAATTATTCTCCACGATTCTTCTACCACAACAATAATTGATGATCTCCATTCTCATCCATAATCTTTTCAGTCCCTAGTTAATATATTCATTAAAAGTATTATTACTAGAAGTTTCAAGACCAAGATAATTATCCATCACATCATCTAAATCATTTTTTTAATGTTTATGATGTGGAGGTGCAACTGGTGGAGCATTTTTTTCTCATGGATCTATATGTTTCATATAATTTTCTAGCTTTTGGTATTATACTACTTTTACAATCTTCAAGACAAGAAATTTCATCAGGTTAAATTTCAAAATTAGCATAATTCTTTTCAACTATTTTTTCAACACCTTTTAATTTGTAAGAAGGATTAAATAAAGTAGCAGTCAAATAAATTTGAGGATTAGGAAAATAATATTTTATTTTTTAATGATAAAATATATTAATTCTTTAAACTTATGTCTTCTTTTATATTTTACAAATTCAGATGAAATAACACAAATATTTACTAAAACTGAAGAAATAGTTGGATAATATTGACTAGAAATAACATTTGTAGCAATATAAAAAATTCCTTAAAACTCAATAAGATCTTTTGTCTCTTCTCAGTCATCTCTACAAAGTCTTAAAGTTAAATCCGAATTACGAGTATTAAAAACCTTTTGTATCAAATCTTGATAAATATAAGCAACTTCAAGCATTTCAAATAAAGAATTTCATCTAGTAGAAACTTCTTTTGGAACTTTTCTATATTCAAGTTGATCTTCTTTAAAACAATTTTATAATTTTATAAGTCTAGATTTCATTTTAGACTTAAAAATCCAATTACAAGCAAGTCTAATTTTTTCTCAAGAAACTCCAAAATTATTAACACCATCTTTTACTACCAAATTATAAATATGTGTTGCACATTTAATATGAAAAGCATCGTTATCAATTGGATAAAGTCTCGATATTAAAAAATAAACTACTCTCAAATTTTTAGAAGCATTGTCTAAAGTGTAACTCATTATTTTATCACATAATCTAAAATAATTCAAAATAGAACTTATAGTTGAGACTATATAAGAACCAGTTTAGTCTCTTTGACATATTTATAGTCTATTATTCTTTTTTGCATACTCCAATCGTGATCAATCCAATGAATAATAATAGTAAAATAATTATTATCATTAATACTATGACTCATATTAGATGTAATAGGAAAATTACCATAAAAATAAGCAAATAAGCAACGGAGATAATGACAATGTTCAACTTAATATTGAAAAATAATATTTTTAATTGTATTCCTTGAAGAACCTTCAAAAGATGGATCTCGAATACAATGAATAAAATCTGGATGCGAAGAAAAACTATAAGGCAAACCACAAATAGTAACAATTTTTTCTAATTCTTCAAGATCTTTTTCTTGATTATACGTGCAGAGTTTATTTGGACCAGCCAGATTAGACGTATTTAAAACACTTTGAACCATATTTGAACCTCCTACAGATTCTTCAGTTAAAGGTTCACCTCTTTTTTAGCCCTATTCACAGCTTCTAGACGAGCAAATTCTTGATTACATTTTCTTAAATGTATAGTTGGTCATCCTGTCCCTCCATGTGACCCTATAGTCAAATGATTCATTATTTTCTTACATTTTGTGCATTGGACAATAAAGTTTTCCTTAGTTTGTACTAAAAATTGCAAAACTAAAGACTTGTTAAGATGTTCGGCGTTTTTAGTTTTAGTAAACATAGGTAGGGGGGGACATCATCTTGTTGGGAGGAGGGGGGGTAAATTCTGTTGTGGGACTAGTAGGGGTGTCATCTTCTTCATTATTTTCTATTTCTACTTCTTCATCCAAATCTTCCTCAAAATTAGGAAAACATCTATTTAATGTTTCATGGTCTAATTGATTTTGCAAATTAAATTCTATAACATTATGATGTGACATAAAAGAAGTTTCATCAACATGAGTAAAATCATCGATATTAATTCTAAATCTAGGTAGCAATTTTCTAGTAGAACTACTTTCACCCCTATTTTTTTGGACATTGAACTTATTCCAATATTTCTTTGTCAATCCATATTCAAATTTTAAATAATAAAAACAACAAACATGAATATAAAAAAATTGTAACTTAGTAAATAAATAAATAACAACAATAAAGTTGAAACGAATATACCGAACGTCTGCATAAAAGCAGACGTATAACCAAAAGTCGAAATTGAGAGATGTTAATTGAAGCTTTCCAATTACTTAAAAAACCCTCAAAACTCCAACTAATCAATATCATAAAAATAAATTTTATAATGAATAAGAGAGATTGAAAATTTAGACTTGAGAGTTGAGAGAAATTGTAAGAGAGGAGATTGAATTTATGAAAAAAATGAAAGAAAATGAGTTATATTTATAGTGTTAGGGGAGTAATAGGGTAGAAGATGTAAAGGGGGTGAGGAGAGGCCATGTAGCCGCTAGTGGGGGCCCCAATGGTAAAAAACTAATGGTAAACGGCTATATAGATGTTGGCAAAAGGATGTCGTTGAATCGGGTCAACTGGTTAAAAGCCTCTGGACGTTTTGGTACCTATTCTAGAACCATAGGTTACCGGTTCAGCCAGAACTGGATCAACCAGAATGGGAATCGGAAAGGAACCAGTCCAGACTGGAGAAAACCCTATCCATTGCCAGCCTTAGTTGGTACCAACCATTATCATGATCACGATTTAGTTGTTAAAAGTGAGTTGGGATTGTTGTGCTCAAATTTGTTAGACTCTTCAGTTTGGCCTTGTTTTGCTTGAGGACAAGCAAAGTCTTAAGTTGGGGATGTTGATGAGTGTATAACTTATACTCATTTCTTACTCTTTTTTTATGATTTTGTATTGTTAATTTCATAACTTGAGGCTAATTATGCTTTGAATGGTGTATATTTCAGTAACATAAGGTTTAGATTTGGCTTTGCTAGAAAGAATTGAAGATGAAACTGATTTGGAGAAAAAAAGAGCTAGAAATGCAAAATAGTGTACCTGACATCACATTGTTCTCCACTAACACGACCCTTTGGCCTGCGAACACAGAGTAGTGGATCATGAAAATGTGTGAATGTGCCATGTCCAGGCATATTGGCAGAGCAAAAGGTTACTACACTCTACGATTGTGGAATGCTTAAGGCACGAACGTGGAGGTTCATGAAGTGTTGACCTCCGTGAACGCGTTCAAAGTTCTGCCAACATAGAGTATTTATGCGACCAGTAGTAGGGCAAATCAGGAAATTCACCATTTTAACCCCAAATTATATATACACTTACTCCCAATTTTCATTCTCGATACAACAGATAGACAAATACCTAGACATACCTAGATTAATATTCATATATCTTTAGAGAGAAAACAACACACCTTAGTGTAGATTTTAGTTTAGGGTGAGGAGTTAGAGCAAGTTTTCTACAAATTCTTGAGTGGATTGAAGAGTGTAAGCTTTACTTGTATTTATCTTTCACTCACTCTTTCTTTTCTTGTACTTGAATGCATAATTTGTAGATTTAATTGAGCTTGGATGTTAATTTGCTTATGGGTCTTGATTATTTCTCTTGCTTCCATGCTTAGTTAATGATTTACTTGTAAAATAAAGTGGATTTTTCCCAAATTGCTTTGATTGATTCAATTGATTTATGGATTCATGTCTACCTTTATGTTTAACTTATGATTTGAGGTCGCAAACTTGAATCTATCTTAGATCTTCAATTAGTACTTTAAATTGAGTAGTTGAAGTGGATGGTTTGCATGATAGTCATGGGTTAAGGTGTTGAGGTCCTCAAAAAGAACACAACGGCTAAGGTCTTAGGAGTTTTTCTTTAAGGTGCTCAACCTAAGCATGTCTTTGAGTGTCATGCATAGGAGGTTGTAATAAGCTTTTGCAATACACTGCATTGTCGTAATTGAGGTGGTTACAAGCAACCTATCCTACTCATTGAGTAAATTTTAATATTAAGTATGATGGATCGATTGGGTTTTGATTGATTCTCATATTCCCTATCCTTGCTCCCTTGCTTGATTAATCCTTGCCCTATTTTTTTTCTTATTTAGGAGTGGTTGTTAGTTTAGTCTCCCCCATTTTAGTTAGAATTTGCTTGGTGCTCACTCGTCGAACCAAATCTAGTAGCTCGTAGCCTTAGCTGATTCAATCTATGACATATTATTCCCTATGAGATTCAATCCTGACCTCTAAAGTTGGGTTAATATGTTGACGACAATTATCCCTACGTTCGTTAGTGATATAGGTTTGAACGTCATTATATTCAAGCCTTATCTGGATGTATTTGTGATTGTTTTTATTGATGACTTCTTGGTTTAAGAGTGAGACCGACCATGTACAATAACACTTGAGAATTATACTTCAGAGGTTGAGAAAAGAGAAGTTATATGCTAAGTTTTCAAAGTGTTAGTTCTGGCTTGAGTCTATAACATTCCTTGGGCATGTGGTAATAAAAAATAGCATTATGGTAGATCTGGCCAAGGTAACAATAATTCATAAGTGGGTTAGGCCGACATCTGTGATAAAGATTCAGAGTTGTATTGGGTTAGCAGGGTACTATTGGCATTTTGTAGGGATTCTCTTCTATTCTAGCCCTATTGACTAGACTTACTCAAAAGGATGTGGCTTTTCTGTGGTTATATGAGTGTGAGGCGAGCTTTCAAAGCTTAAGAATTTATTGACTTTAACACCTATTTTTGTTTTGCCCGAGGAGGGAGTACCTTTTTATGGTATATTATGATGTTTTTAGAGTGGGTTTGGGTGGAGTATTGATGCAAAAGGGGAGAGTGATAGCATATGCTTCTAGATTGTTGAAGGTGTATTGGAGAAAGTACCCTACCCATTATTTAGCGTTGGTTGCAGTGGCATTTGTATTGAAGTTGTAGCGACATTATATCTATGGGGTGCATTGTGAGATCTTTACCGATCACCAGAGTCTAAAATACATCTTTTCTCAGCCTAATTTGAACATGAGACAGCGTAGGTAGTTGGAGTTTTTGAAAGACTATGACATCTCTATTGTATATCACCCGAGAAAGGAAAATATGGTGGCGGATGAGTTGAGCCATATGGCCTCTAGTATGGAGAGTTTAGCATTCTTGCGAGCGGATGAGAGACCCTTAGCTTTAGAGGTTCAATCACTTGCTCGACAGCTAATTCAATTAGATATTTTTCTCCTCCTCAAAGTATTCTAGACTTTGTGGAGGCTAGGTATTCATTGTTTGATCAGGTATGTGCTCACTAGTTTGATGATGCTAGATTGTGCTTGATTCATGATAAAGTGTTGATGGGTGAATCCAAAGTGGCTACTATTTATTTAAAGGGTGTTTTGGTGATTAATGGTCAGGTTTATGTGCCTAAGGTAAGAGAGTGGGTGAGATTGATATTGGAGAGGCTCATTGTGTTAGGTATTCTATCCATCCTGGTATGGCAAAAATATTTCATGGTTTGAACAACACTATTGGTGGAGTGGGATAAGGAGAGACATTGCTGAGTTATTATTAAAGTGTTTGAACTATCAACAAGTCAAATATGAGCACCAAAGACCTGGAGGTTTGATCCAGAGAATGCCCATTCCCATGTGGAAATGGGAGTGTATTAGTATGGATTTTATTACTGGACTGCCTATGGCTTTGAGCAAGTTTGATTCAGTTTGGATTTTTGTAGATCAATTGATTAAATCGACTCAGTTCCTACCAGTGAAGACTAGATATAGTGCAGAGCAGTTGGCTAGGTTGTATATCCAGGATATTGTTAGGGGTGTTGGTGTCTATAGTGTCGAACAGAGGATCTTTGTTCACTTCCTATTTTTGGAAGGCTCTACAACATAGTTTAGATACTCAGTTAGATTTGACATCAACTTCCACCCTTAGGCTAACAAACAGTCTGAACACACTATTCAGGTGTTAGAGGATATGCTTCAAGCATGTGTGATTGATTTTGGGGCTAGATGGGATTAGCATTTGCTTTTGGCAGAGTTTGCTCACAATAATAATAATTATTCTATCATTTAGATGGCACTATTTGAGGCATTATATGGCCGGAGATGTAAATCGCCCATTAGATGGTTGATTCATGTTCATCTGATGTGTTAGGTGTTGAATTTCTGAGAAATGCTATGGAACGGATCTGGTTGATTTAGAGTAGGTTGTTGACATCCCAGAGCTGCTAGAAGTGTTATGCTGATAAGAGGACTAGACCTCTAGAATTCATGGTTGGGATAGTGTGTGGCAAAGATATCACCCACGAACAGTGTGATGAGGTTTGGGAAAAAGTGCAAGCTCAACCCTAGGTTTATTGGCCCGTTTGAGATCTTGAAGAGGATAGGTAAGGTTGCTTATGAGTTAGAATTTCCACTAATATTATCAGTAGTTCATCCAGTATTTTATGTCTCCATGCTTCGCCTATTCATTCCTGATGAGTCACATGTGATTTCCTATGATTCAGTTGAGTTGGGTTTAGAGTTTTCATATGAGGAGTTGGTAGCTATTTTTTACAAGAAAGTTTGAAGGTTGAGGACCAAGAACATACCTTTAGTGAAGATTCAGTGGTGACACCATCATGCTGAGGAGGCTACTAAGAAGTTTGAGTCAGACATGTGGGCTAGATATCCTAGCCATTTTTAGGCTTTCGGTACTTTTTCTTCTCTTATGTTCAAGGACGGACATTGTTTTTAGTGGTGAATAATGTATTGCCCTTGCCGGCCATTTTTGAGTTTATCTGTGCAAATTGATAGTTTATCCTTTCATAAGTTGCTTTGGAACTAATTTGAACTATATGTGTTGTTGAAACAGAAATCTTGTATTTTAAAAGTGGAAAACGTGAGTTTTGGAATTTTTAGAAGCTTAAGTTGTTGAAAAAGTAAGTTTTTATACTATTTTGAGTTTCGGGTGCCGGATAAAAAATACGTCACTTCCATTAGCTCTAGAACATCAAATTTGGTCTAGGAGAAGTTATGAAACTGAATTTGGAGTTAAAATAGAGATTTTGGACTCAAAGTTGCATTTTCAATTGATTTTGAGACCTAAGTTTGACTTCGGTCAACATTCGGAGTTTGAAAGCTCGAATAAAATTTTTGATAGTTTTAATAGTTTTGAATGGTAAAACTAATGCTAGAAATGGTCTCATTGTAATTTGTAGAGATTTCAAGGGCAGTTTTGGTATTTTGAGTTTTAAACTAGTTTTATTGAGCTTTATTGGTAACTGTGTCGAGGAGACCTTGGAATCAAATTCTGATAATTTCATTGAGTCTGGGTCGTCATTTTTGGTGTGGAAACCTATCTGATTTGTGTAATTTGGTGTCTAAGTAGACCCTGGGGATATGTTTTGAGTAATTCCCATAGTTGGCTTAAAGGAATATCTGGTGCAACCCCTCCCTTCTCTATGTTCGCAGAATTGACTTCCACATTTGCGAAGGTCTAGCTCATGCTTCTTTGCATTCGCGGTCTGACCATTCGCGTTCATTGAGATATGTTTGTGGTGTCCTCTGCGTTCACGGTCCCTATTCCGCATTCACGAAGCTTTAGTAGACCTGACCCTCCGAATTTGTGGGTCCTACCATGCATTCGCGGAGTGTTATTTTTTCTTGAACAATTTTGATTCATGGATCCACCATTTTTCACCTTTTGCAAGCTTTCTTGGAGTGTTTTCGACGAGAACCTTTTTAGGAATCTCTTGGGTAAGTGTTTCTTTCATCAAGTGGATTAATTTTCATTACCTATCTTTTAGTTTTTTCTTGAATTTCATAATTTTGAATGTTTAACACTGGGTTTTTCATGGCTTTAATTTGTAAAGTTTAATTGTTGATTTCTCTCTCAATTTGAGATCAATTTTAGTAGTATTTTCACTTATGAACTCCTTTTCTCACATAAAATCATAATTTCTAGTCAATTTCCATATTTGAAAACTTTAAAATTTAGCCCTAATTTTTACCATTTTGCTCCTATGTCTAATTCATGGCAATATAGGTATCAAAATTCATCTCTTGACACGTGTAATCTATTCTTGATTAGTGGTTGGTTGATTTGGAGATTGAGGCTTGGGTTGATCGAAAGCTTGGTTCGAGTGTAATTTTATCATTTAGGTAGGTTCGGCTAACCTTTTTGCGACTGGATTTGAATTATTAGATATGTTAATGTAATGATTGTAAGATTTAAGATTTTTCATGAGTAATTGGATTGATATGATAGTATTTTGATGAAAATGCAATATTGGTTATATTAGAATTTGAGTAGATTGTGACTCTGTTGATAAATTGAGATGTATTTTTGAGATTTGAGATATTTTGGATATTATTGTGATAACCTGACACTTGTGATATCATTTGAGAAATTTTTGATAATTTGATGGAATTTGAGATACTTTTGGGAATCATGGGTATATTTTGGAACTTGTGAAGTCTAGTATCATCAGTATATTTTGATATTGGTGAGGTTATGGTGATCTGAGACATGTTAATGGTTTGTGGTACCTGCTATGACTCTTGACATTATTCCCTAATTCTATGATGGATATGTATCGGTATTCTTATTATAGTGTTGTTATATATGTTTATTTGGGGCATTGACATGCATTCATCTCATATTGCATCTATACCACGCCTTGACCACACTAAGGTGGCGAGTCTGAGATACTGTACCACTTTTTATAAGACTCCTTGACCACTCTAAGGTGACAAGGGTGAGATGTACCATTTTTTTGAGATATTATATCATCTTTTCTAAAACTCCTTGACCACGCTGAGATGGCAAGGGAGGGATTGTACCACCTTTAAAACCGCTTGACCACACTGAGGTTACAAGGTTGAGATATTGTGATACTTGAGAGATTCTAGTATATGGTCTGATGAGACCCCCATGGGTTCTATCTGGTAGCTTTAACTCGATAGATGTATACATTGGCCCTGTGACAATCATAATTCCACCCCATGTATTGCATTCATACATCACATTTGCATTGCATCATTGATTATTATTGTTATCTTATTCTGCTCTATATATATATTGTGTACTAACCCTTTCAATGCAGACAATAGGGTTCTTTGTTATTACATACTTGTCGGATTTCTCTTACCCAGTCAGTTGAATCTATTGGGTACAATTTGGTGTACTTACCTCTACTATATTTCCTCTTTGCAGATTGTGCACAAGGACTCCCACGTGGTAATTGACCTTTTGAGAAAAGTTTTTGTATCACTATCAAAATTTAGTGATGAGGCTCATACTTCGAGTCACCAATGTGACTTTACGACTTCATTTGTTGTTGTCTATAGCAGACGGTGTATTTCCTTTTGAGACAACTTTGCATTTGCTTATTCTTATTACTTAGAAGCTCTTGTACTCATGACTCCAGGTTTTGGAATTTTAAATTAAGTGTTGTGGTTGCTTGTACTTTGATTTTATTTTCTTTAGTTGCTATCCGACTTTGGGTTGTGAACTGGTCAATCTAATCATGTGGAGGCCACAATGATCCCCATTACTGATGGAAAAATATGATTGAAAACAGAGCTCTTTTATCGCTACAGGATATTTTGGTCAATCAATATTTATATTCATAATTTCATAATAATAGTATCTATGTACATGCATTGCATGCAAAGTTTTAGTTAATTATTCAGATTGGAATGATTGTTTTTTCTCAATTTTAAGTTTATATGTTAAATGAACATATAGGCATATACATGTATAAGAATATTTGTACTAAGAAAGGAAAAAATATTTTTAGATTTTGTGTTCTTAAGTTAAAAATGTGTGTAGATTTTTAAAATTTTGTAGGTTTACACTTGTCATGTAGTATACTAAATTTTCAAATCTTACCAAATATAAAAAGATGTGCTTTGTTTTGAACATATGAAAGAGAAAAGAGAGTATTTAAAACAAGTACAATTGAGAACCACTTGAAAAAATCTTAACTTTATATTAAAATATCTTTTTTATGTTGTTAACCTTTTGTTCTAACTATATAAACTAATATATAGCATTATGTGATGACCCATAACATCATCATGCCTAGGGATGTTCACGGGTTAGTTTGGATCGATTATTGGTCAAAATCAAAATCAAATCTACTTAATCAATTTTTAAATTTTAAAATCTAATCAATTATAATACATATTTATCAGTTTGGTTATTATTAGTTTCGATTTGTTTTGGTTTGATTATTTGGTTATTAACCATACACAAAAATAAAAGCAATGATGCATTCAAAATGGAGAAAAAGTGACCACAATCCATTCAAAATGGAAAATAGTTAGAACGACTAATATTATAGAATTTGCAATCACTAAATTTACTGTGAATAAAGTTTATGAATTCACCAGTCCGACCTAGAAGGAAGAGATAATGACATTACTAGTCCCACCAAGAATTCTCATAGACATCCATGTACATAAAATTAATAAACTAAATGTTCTCGTCTTAAACATTTATGTTTTCATAAATAAATTTTGATGAAAACGTATATGAGATCTTTAAAATTATTTGTAAAAATATTGCATTATGTATGTATGATTATATAATATATGTATATAATTTTTTGGTTCAGTTCGTTTCTTTCTTTGACTGTTTTGAACAACAACAAACTCAAACCAAACACTATCGATTTTAGAAAAACTAAAACCAAACCAAAATAAAATTTATTTTTTAATTAATTTGGTTAGTGTAACGACCCAAAAATTTTTGAACTTCTTTATGGTTGGTCTTGGATAGTGTTAGACTGATCATGGTTTAATTTGGGTAGCCATGAGTTGTATTTAAGTGGCCGAATTCAAAACGGACCAGTTGGTGACATAGTGAACCCAGTTGGGATAGTGTATTTGAAAGATCATAACTTTTGATACGGGATGTATTGTGTGGTCTTCTACATATCCAATTGAATCTGTTTAAGTTATCTTCGCAATGCAACTGGTTTCACTTAATTCAGAGTTCGTATGAGAAAGTTCCGGCCAAAACAGTGAGACTACCCATAATTGGAAGGACGCTGGAAATGAGGTTTTGGAAATGGACTGAGGGCTGGACCACAGACCGTGTGAGGGTACACGGTCTGTGGGGGTGCTTGTGTGATGATCCAGTGAGCCCTTGGTGGCCAGGACCAAGCCATGGACCAAGGCAAGTCTCACGGACCACTCCACGGTCCGTGATCCACTTCACGGCCCGTGAGGGGTTAAGTGGAGTGGGGCAGAAAGTTGTCCAACTTTTGGGGTTGGACTCCGGGCCATGTTTGGATCCACATACCAGTACACGGTCCGTGTGTAGCCACATGGTCCGTGAGTCCCTCCGTGAAGTGTTCCAGAAAGTTCCCCAAGAGTTCAAGCCGAAGACGAGGCCAACGCAAGTCCGACAGTCCAGTACACGGACCGTGTAGCACTAGATGTCCACTGTAGCCTTCTGTGAGGCACTATTTTAGTTAATTAGTGCGTTTCATTAATGGTTAATTTATAATTTAATTAAATCCTATGCCCCTTTTAGGCTTTCTAAGGTCCCCTAAACCTAATCCTAAACCCTTTTTCATCCATTCTAACACTCTTCAATCAACTTTGAAATTTTCTAAATTCTCTTGACCTCCATTGATGAACGCTTGAAGAAATTTGGAGAAAATCATCCTTGTTGTGAAATCCTTCAATTCTCTTGGTCAATTTCAAGGTATGTGAGTTTGATTCATGGATTCTCTTTCATCTATGAAGACCCAAGAATCCTCCTCTTTAAATTATGATTTTTAGTTTTAATTAAGGTTGGGTTCTTTAGATTTTGAAGTATTTACTTGACGGGGATTATGTGTTATAGCAATTTGGTGTTTTAAGGTTGTTTTAAGCTTGAAATTTATGAATATTAAATGGTTTTGATGATGATCAAGTTATGCATGTCCCTTGTACTCTTGATTTATGCATGGGTAGTATCTAAATG
>JBCEWC010014140.1:0-14577 GCA_038996855.1 Solanum aculeatissimum
TCTCAAGTTTGATATGGGCAATGGCTTATGGAGAGGGTGACGGCTGTGAAAGTTGATTGGGAGGAGTTTAAGATGGTATTTCTTGATAGGTTCTTCCTACTTGAGCTTAGGGAAGCCAATATGACCGAATTCATCAACCTCCGACAAGGTAACATGACCGTGAGGGACTATGACCTCAAGTTCACAACGCTCTACAAGTATGCTCCTACACTTGTTGAAGATTCCCATACAAGGATGCACAAATTCATCTCGGGTGTGTCGGACCTCTCCTACAATCACCTACATGGTTCTTCTAACACTGGTCACAGCGAGGAATTCATGGACCACCCCTAATTTGTAACTTAGGAGGAGGCACCCTTTGGTTAGAAAACCTCACATTCGAACCTTGGCCCTGCTAGACCAAATCTCCACCACCCTTAGAGTTGGAGAACCCACCATCATACCGGGCTCTCTTAGAGTCATTCACCCTTCGTTCCTTGAGCTTTTCACCCTCAATTTGTTCAGCATAGGTCATGAGCTAGGAGATATCCATGTCCCTAATAAGTATAGCGGTGTGACATTCTTTCACCACCAAGTCAAAAACACCCAAAATGAACTTGTGCATTCTTGCACGGGGATCAATTACTAGCATAGGAGCATATTTCGAGAGCTTAGTGAACTTGAGAGAATAGTCCCTCACTGACATGCTACCTTGCTTGAGGTTAATAAATTCAGTTATCTTGGCTTTCCGAATTTCAAGAGGCAAGAAATGGTCTAGAAAAGCATACTTGAATTCCTTTAAATCGGCCTTAACATCTTCCATCCTTTCCACCAACCACTGATTGTACCAGACTTGAACTACATCCTTCAATTAATAGGCAGCCAATTCAACCTTCTCCTTGGAACTAACACCCATAATAGTCAATACCTTCGTGAGCTTATCAATGAACCTTTGGGCATCCCCATCACTCTGCAAACCAAAATATTTTGGAGGATTCATCCTGGTGAAGTCCCTCACCCTAGAAGCTAGAGTGCCACCATTTGTGGGATTAGTTGGCCGGGCTTGATTAGCCTTTACCTGGGCCAACATAGACACCACGTTCCAAAATTTGACGTGGGTCAATTGTTTCTCCACAGGGATATGAGGGGCTTGTTCCTCATGGACAGGAGCATGTTTGGGAAGGGGAGCTCTTCTGGGAGGCATCTTATAAAAGATTAACAAGAACATCCTATTTTAAGAAACTTCTCAAAATAGCTCATAGCACGACATAAGGGACAATGAACTGAAAATTCCTAAAATATCATCATAGCCTCTCATTTATAAGTATGATGCGCATCACACCCATGAACAAGACTCTAATTGATGCGACATTTTAGACTTCAAGGATCATTTACAAACATAGGGCTTTGATACCATCTTTGTCATGACCCGAGAGTAGGGCCTAGATGTGACATGGCGAAGGAGAACCCGAGAGTCCTTGATAAAGCCATCATAGCATCACCACATACATCATCAGTTTAGAAGTGTGTACAATAAACAAATAACATGTAAGTCTAGGGGATTTTGAGGCTTTAGACTCAAGCTATGGGGATGTTGCTGGAAATGGGATAAGCATGAATCACATAGCACATAGTATTTACGTTCTAAGGGGCAGGTAAGTATGACTCAAGCTTTGAGGGCAAGCAGGGTTATGGACTTTTCATATAAGCACATTCCCAAGCCAATCATATCATAATAGCATAAGCAGAAACAAAAGCATAACATAAGATACCACCACTTAACATACATAGCCATATCATTACAAGTCTAACATAGCATAACATTCAATAGAGTCGAAATTTCCAACAATGCCTCTATATAAGGTAAGACGGGGTCTCGACATAATCCAGGCTCACCCTCAAGTCATAAAGCAAAGGAACATAAAGTAAAGACAAGGGTATATGAAAGTAGATGTTACCCTTGGAGTATAGGGCTCACCACAAGCAATAACTTCATGAGTCTTGAATAGCCGTCTAGTGGAGGATGAAAGTCACCTTCGGTCACTATATGGTTAAAACATGTAGAAAAAGTATATGGGTTAGCACATAATAATGCACTAAGTATGAGGTCATGCAATGCATATGAACATCAGCCTATAACCAACTATATGGAAAAGGCACATACATAGAAAGAGAATATAGGAAAGGATAGTATACCAAGATGCCATGACATCCATGATGCATGAAGTGCCGAATTGCTTATAGTATAGGGAATGTGGCCATAACCAACATCCAAACTCATGTGAGCTACAAAATGAACTTTCCCGATAAGGCCTCCCATCGGATGAGAGGAGATTACTTGCCAAAGGTAATCTATACCACACCTTATGACCTGGTCATTTCAGTGTGATGGCCACCTTTCTTATGACCCAGTCATTTTGGAAGGATTTACATATCATATCATATCATACCTTACGGGCCTCCCATTTTGGTAGCATAACCTATGTTGGCACATAGTTGAGGGAAAAGAGTGGGATCCATGGGGATAGCTCACTTACTACTCCAATCCAACTCGGTGCTAAGTCATCATCCCACAGTAATACGTATACATATACATGCCTTTAAAATGGAACGGAAACACTTGACGTCATAATCATGTGTAATTAGGCTTAAAGGCCAAATCACTTGCTTTACTTGCATGCATACGTGACTAAAAAGTCAAACATCTTTCTTAATCATACTTCATTGGGTAAAAAAGCCAAATAAACTTTCCTGTCAAAGTTCATGCATAAGAGTAGCTCCTTACTTGTCATATCATATCATATCATATTGGTGTAAACACCCATGGTTGCTCAAAGAGCCATATCATAGACATTATGTGATCACATTCTTGTCATATCCCATACATGTTCAAAATCATAGTCATAAACATATTTGGGACTAAGGCCACATCATATCCTTCTTGAAATCCATGTTCATGGATGCAAATGCCATGATTGATGATGAGAATAACATGGGCACTAGAATTCATAATTTAAATCTAAATCAAGAAGAACCCATAAGAAATTCGAAGTTAAATCAACAATTAAATCTCAATTTAAAATTACCCATGCAAAACTAAATAGTAAGGGGATATCTACACTTGTACCATCTGGAATCAAAGTAGTTCATCAATTAGGGGCTTAATTCATCTTGAAATCATTAAAAAAGAATAACCCACTATAACAACCTGGATGGGGGGCCTAGATGTGACATGGCGAATGAGAACCCAAAGGTCCCCGATCAAGCTATCATAACATCATTACACACATCATCGGTTCAGAAGTGCGGAAGCTAAACACATAACACATAGGCTCTAAGGGAATCGGGACTTGGGACTCAAGCTATGAGGATGATATCGGGATCGGGACAACCAGGCATTCACATAACACATATCAATTATCTCTAAGGGGACGGGTAAATAGGATTCCACTATAGGTGCACATGGGGATTTTGGGACATTTCACATAAGCACATAATCATTCACAATTCCCAACATTCATATCATAAGCATAATAAGAGGCCATTCTCGTGATCAAGGTTAAATAGTATAGTATTACATAACCAAAATGTTTAAGACAACAAGTCAACGTACAAGAGACTAGAATGGTCTAACAAGCCTCTACATGATTAAGCGGGGCCTCGAAATGTTTGAGGCTCACCCTCAATACATAAGAAAATAAAGGACATGATATAAAGTAGGTAGATAGAAGGTGGCTATTGCCCTTGAACAAAAGGGATCACCACTAGCAAAGTCTTCACAAGTGATCAAGCATCGTCCGGTAGAATGTAGATATCGTCTCCGGTCCCTACATGGTTAGAACATGTAGACAAGGAATATGGTTTAGCATAATTAAACACTAAGTATGTGGGCATGCAATGCATATGATAATATAGTATAACCAAGAAATATGTCAAGGGGACAAGTGATACGAAAGGAGTGCATGTAGCCAAAGAGTAATATAACAAGATGCTATGCCATGATGCATGAAATACAATCCTATGATCAATATATATATCGGGGATGTAACCTCAACCAACAAATTGGAAGACCAGAGCGAGCCACTACCCGGATCCAGACAACTGGCCAAGTAGTACCCTAGTCAACCCTTGAAATAAGGGGATACAATACAAGTCATCCCATCTAGGGAGAAATCCCATGGTTGCATATGGTTTGACGAAAAGGACGGGGCCCGTGGGGATAACCCACTTATGACCCAATCCCTCGGTGCTAAGTCTCATCCCACGGGAATATATATATAGTCATGCAACTTCAAATTAAAAGACTTACATTCTTTTCAAAACCATGCATCATTTATCAAAACCAAACCATTAATCAAATCGTGCTTAAGCTTAGACCAAAGGCCATCACGAATATCCAAAATCATTTTCATGATCATTCCATCTTAATGCAATAAGAGTAGCCCATCTACATAGCTTATCATATCAAGCATTCAAAACATGTCATGGTTGGTGCAAGCACCCAAATATGCTCAAAGAGCCAAAACAAGAGACTATGTGATCACAAGCCTTACATATCAAATCATGTCAAGAGTTTCATCAAGAGTTTCAACATATCAATAATCCATGCGTATGCCATGAATGAGAAACAAGAACATGGTAATGAAATTCAAACTTAATTTCACAAATTGAGAGTTAATGTACCGTAAATCATGAGAAAATCCATAATTAAAGCATAATGCAATTTACCCATGCATAATGAAATCATAAAGGGACATGCATTTTGATTCTTCAAGAGTTTCCATGAACCTTCATCAAATTCAAGCTTAAAACATGATTAAAACACCTAAAATCTACAACACATAATCTTAGTCAACTAATTACTTCAAAATTGGAAGAACCCATAACTTAAAGAAATCTTAAAATAAAAAATTAAAGGTTCGGGTTCTTGGGTCTTCAAGGATGAAAGAAAATCCTTGAATCAAATCCCACATACCTTACAATAACCAAAGGAATGGAAGATTCAGTGAGAAAGGTTGTCTTCCCCAAATTTCTTCAAGCTTCAACAATGGAGGTCAAAAGCAATTTAGGATTCTTTAATGTGTAGAGACTAGGTTTAGAATGGATGAAAAGGAGTTAGGGTTAGGTTAAGGGGGTTTAGGAGACCTTAGGATGCCTAAAAAGGGCATAGGGATTAATTAAATCATGAAAATACCATTAATGAAACAGATACTTAACTATAAAACAGTGCTTCACGGAGTAGCTACAGTGGCCATCTAACCCTCACACGGTCCGTACAAGAAGCCGTGTACCTTGACTTAGCAAAATCTTCAACGCGAACTCTCGGAGGACTTTCTGGACCACTTGATGATGGGATTCATGGGCCATGTGGCTTCACGAGGACCGTGTACTAGTCTATGGAGTCACACTTGTCCCAAGAATCAATCCCACAAGTTGGCAAGCCCACTTCCCCACTCAACGGCCACCCACACACACCGTTTGAGGTCTCACAGGCCGTGGGGTAGTCCGTGAGCCATGACTTGGTCCATGGGGTGGGTTCTGGCCACCCATACCTAACTGGACCATGGTACGGACCCCACACGGATCGTGGACCCTCACACGGTCCTTGGTCCTTGCCTTGGGCCATTTTCAGGGCCTATTTCCAATGTCTTCCAAATTTCAGGCAGTCTCACTATTTTGGCCATAGCTTCTTCATACGAACTACAAATCAAGTAAAACAAGTTGTGTTGCGAAGCTAACTCAAAGAGATGTAATTTGATATATAGAAGGTCAAACGGTTCAACCCGCATCAAAATGGCCTCTCTAGACCACCAAATAATCCGTTTTGCGTTCGACCACTTAAACTCAACCCGTGGCTACCAAAATTCAATCATGACCAGTATAACACAAGACCAACCATAAGGACTTTTCAATAATTTTCGAGTTGTTACACCCACACTTCAATTGCACTAAATCATTCTTAATTCAAAAGACCCATTTCAAGAAAAATCATAATTCATCAAAAATTGAGAAAATGATTTTGGGTCTCCATGGTTTAAAGAGAAACTATGAATCAAACCCGCATACCTTGAATTTAATAAGAAGATTTAGAAGATTCTAATGAAGACTTGAGTTTTTCCCAATTTCATGTTTGGTCTTCAATGGTTGATAAGAGAAACTTTAGAGAATTTGGGAGATAAATTGAGGGCTTGAATGAATTAATAATGAATTAGGGTTCAATTTATGGATTATAGGATTAGAAAGGCTGAAATGGCCCTAGGAATAATTAAAATTACCATGTAACCATTAATGAAATGGAGAAGATAACTAGAACAGTCACTGACAGAAGTATCCACACAGTCCGTGTAGTGGTTCACGGACCGTGAACCCTACCATGTGGCTAGACTTGGTTCATGTGCTGACTTGAAAGCTTGAAAGACTTTCTGGATCACCCCACGACAGGACTCATGGTCCGTGAAGCTGCACACAGACTGTAAACTGGTCCGCGAAGCCTCACTTAGTCTGGATTCCTGGACCTGGGCTCTTAGCAGTCTCTGGACCACTCCACAAAGGCCTTCACAGACCATGAGGCGTCATATGGACCGTGAGGTGGTCCGCGGAGCCTTACTTGGTTCAGGCCTTGGTCCCTCACCTAGCCTACTTTCTTGAACAAACCATGGATGCCCCTCACAGGTCGAGAGCCTTCCCACGGCTCATGGACCCTCCCGTATAGCGTTGCCTTAGGCAAATTTGTCCCTCCCTTTACAGAACACTTAGTCCATGGATAGTCCCACCGAAATGGCCATAACTTCAACATACAAACTCTTATTTGAGTGAAAACAATTGCGTTGCAAAGATAACTCAAAGAGCTTCATTTTGATAGATCACAGTCCACACAGTTTATATCTTACCAAGAGATGTAGCCATTCAAATTCAGTCCTCCTACACAATTTCAGAAAAAACTCTCCCAACACGATTCCCTTGAATACAACAACTTACATGGAACATGATCATCACTACACAACCATAAAAAGTTTAAAATGGACCTTGATCCACTAGTATGAAGTTTGAAAATTTTTGGGTCTTTACAACTAGTTATTTAATGTATCATCTGAATTGAGTATCGATTTGATATATTAAGATGTGATGCTATGCGATATGTATATCTATATTATTATGATTGTATATTGTGTTATGCTGGGAGTTTTCTAAGTGCAGGTGTGTAGTTTGGCGGTATGTGATTTTGGTATAAGGAGTACTTGTTTTCTTCGTTGCTTTACTTTTGGTTAGTTTGCATTTGTTGAGCACCGTGTTGTTTTGTGCTCACCCCTTGCTATATGTTTGTAGGTTTTGAGCTGGACTCTGTTTGTTAGCCTGTTCAGATTTTGGATCTACCTATTGGATCACTAATTAGGTAGCTACTTATATCTTCTGCAGGCTTTTGAGGATTCCCTTTTATGTTTTGTTCTATTTAAGAACTATACATTAAGACTTGTATTTACCTTCTATTGTACTCAGTATAAGAGGCTTGTACATGTGACACCAGTCTTGGAATGGTTTTATAGACTTTTTATCCTCTTGTTCCATATTTAGACTTATCTCTTCCACTTTGGTTTTATTATTGAATTAAACAGGTTTTGGCTTACTTCTCTTAGTGGGTTAGACAAGTGTCATCATGCCCATTTTTGGATAGTGACATGAACACCCTATTCGTAAGATGGATGAAGATTTCCGGTGTATTAGTTAGGTAGAAAGACATTACTACAAATTTAAAATTTCCATACCTAGTTTGGAAAGCTATTTTTGGAATGTCACTCTCCCTTACCCTTAGTTAGTGATATTCAGACCTCAAATCAATCTTGAAAAAGTATTTGACTTCTTGTAGTTGATCAAATAGGTCATCTATCCTTGAAAGGGGATACTAGTTCTTAATGGTGACCTTATTGAGTTACCCATAGTCTATGCACATTCAGAGTGATCCATCATTCTTTCTTACAAATAATACTAGGGAACCCCATGAAGACCTACTAGGTCTATTAAAACCCTTCTCCAACAAGTTTCTCAATTATTCCTTTAACTCTGCCAGGACTATTCTATAAGGAAGAATGGAGATAGGTTGAGTATGGGGTAAGAGGTTTACGCCAAAATCTATTTCTCTTTTGGGAAGGACACCGGTAACTCTTCTAGAAAGACATCATGGGACTCATTTACAATGAGAACCGACTAAAGAGAGGGAACTTTAGAAGAGACATCTATAACCCACACTAGATGATATATGCACCCCTTAGAGATCATTTTCTGGGCCTTTAGATATGAGACAAATGGACCTCCCACTGAAGAATAAACTCATTTGGGAATTGGAATTTGACCCAATGAGTTTGAAAGTCTATAGAAGCATAGGAAGAATACAACTAATCAATCCCAAGTATAACATTAAAATCAACCATAGAGAGTTCTACCAAGTCACAAGGGATAACTTTATGCAAGATAGATGTGGGATGATTTCTATAGACCCTTTCTGCAACAATAGATTCTTCTACAAGAGTACATGCTTCAAAAGGCTCATTAAGGACTTCGGGACATGCATGGAATCTAGTATCAAGGAAAGGAGTTACAAAAGAAATATTTGCTCCTGGATCTATCAATGCATATCCATCAAAATCATAAACTTTTAACATATCGATAACCACATTCAGAGCCTTTTTTACTTCTTGGCGGCCATAAGGATCATAGAATCGATTGGTTATTGGGGAACCTTGATCTTGTCCACCTTGTCCTTGGGTCCTAGTACCACCGCTCCTATAATATTTTGCATGGTGACCTAGCTTGCCACACTTGAAGCACGTATTAGAGCTGACTAAGTACTCCCATTTGTGGGAGCTCTCATATTTAGGGCAATTAGGAGTTTTTGGCCTTGGATTTTCCCCCTTGTCACTGATAAATTGGGGAGGAATAATGTTGGTAGACCCTTTGTCAGCTTGCTTTTGGCCACATTGAAATTTGTTGAGTCCACTGTTCTTTTGTTGAAAATATCCTCCACCATCCGCACGAATCCTCTTGGACACTCTAACTCGCTCCCTTAGCTTCTCCTCCTCGATTTACTTCGTATAAGTTATCAAACAGGAGATGTCATCCCCTTCAAAAGCAATTAGGTTTTGCACTCTTTATACATCGTATTCGACACTTTGAATATGAACTTGCTCATTCAAGCTCTTGGGTCTGCTACTATAAATAGTGCATACTTGGAGAGCTTGGTTAATTACTGATAATACTCCCTCATGGTCATGTGCCCTTGATTTAGATTTATAAATTCTTGGACTTTTGACTCCCTTAGCTCTAGCAGGAAAAATGGATCCAAGAATGCACTTTTGAATTCCTCCCACTCAACTTCACCTACTCCTTAGACCATCTCATCAACCCATTTCTCGTACCATGTCTTTGCTCCATCCTTGAGTTAGTAGGCCACCAACTCATCCTTATACTCCGATGGTACTCTCATCACCACAATGATCTAATACGCCTCATTAATGAAATCTATTGGATCTTCATCCACCTTAGAGACATGAAATTTTGATAGGATCATCCTCATAAAATCTTGTACCCTTGTGTCCTATGGGTATTTGATGAGGGATAGAAATCTCTCTATTTGATTGGTTGGCTAAAGCTTGAGATAACATGGTGAAGGCAGTTCTAAACTCTGCATGTCACACCCCCTCATCATTTTGCAAAGGAGGAGCTTGTTTTTCGGGTGCATTCCTTGGATCAGGGGCTCTTCTTGGTGGCATGATCTAGAAATAGCAAAGAGAACATTGTTAGATAAGGAAGAACCTTAGACAACTCTAAAGGCATGGCATGATTTATGAAGAAGGAAATGTTTTTATAAATGCCTCATAGCTTTTTACTCATGGTTGTGGCATGCTTCACAACATTGAACGAGACTCTGCTTGACGTGGTATGTTAGACATCTGAGGAAAATTTTAAAATCTCATGCTCTGATACCAAGTTTGTCATGATTCAAGCCTAGGGTCTAGTCGTAACATGACAAACGAGTGACCCATAGGCACCTTGTCCAAGTCATTTTAGCATTCATCAAACATTCATAGGTAAATATATATATAATGGAGAAATAAAATGGGAAAGAAACTGAGGGAAATTATTTTAAGTATAAAAGGAACATTTCAACATATATCATCATCCAAAATATACAATCTACACATGATTTAACGGGAACCAGTGAACGATTTTGGTTTCCCTCAAATAAAAAAGACGTGAAAATATGTTGGAAAGCAAAAACCTCCAATTATTAAACCCAAAATACACATCTATCCAAAAATTACAAGCATGAAGAAAAGTAGGCGATGACCCGAATTAAAGGCTCACCACTACAACTAATCTATAATGCCAATGAACTAGCCACGTGCAAGTGGAAGAGGAGAATCGGTGTAACACTCTGCATGTTGAAAGGCCTGGAAAAATGAAAAATTAAGAAATTCTGAGACTGGCAGGTTTCACTAGCCAATCTAGTGCTCATGGATGGGACCACTGGTCGTAGAAAGGTCTTGCTGAGGTCCAAAAAGTTGGAAACTTTTTGAAGTTACTAGAAATAATTATACGAGAACCAAGACGGGTTGTGAATGAAACCAAGACCCATGGATGGGATCATGAAAGGGACCCTGAGTATAAAAATATATCTATGTCTAGAGGTCCATCTATGAAGGGTTATTACAACCTATAAATAGAACTATGGATCATAGATGAGGTTTCATGGTTTCAATATGCAAATTCCAGTAGCTCAAAATTTTTGACAGGCATTGCACAAGGCAAAGCATGACTAGTGGATGGGTTTACGTCCCGTGAAAAGGGTCTCGTAGATGGGCCTGATAGATTTTAAATGAAGGTCTCTTTGGTCATTTTCAATCTTTTTAACTCCTAAACTATATCATTTTGACCCTATTAACTAACTTAGCCTACTCAAATCCTATAAAACCTATTCCTACTCCATTCAAATTCATCCACTCTCAAAATATCTCTCAAATTTCAAAACTTTCTCTCTCAAAGGATTCTTTCCATTGAAGCTAGAGTCTGAAAGTTTGCCTAAAGGATTTACAGAATTTTATCTTAAAGTTTAGGGATTTCTCTCAGTTGAGGTATGTAGGACTTCATCCATGGACTAGATTCATCGATGACGTTCATCTCAATTTTCCCTTTTTCTCAAAGTTTTAAGCATAGAATTCTATGGATTTTTATGTTTTAATTCCAAATGGTTGGATTATGATTCCTACACAACGATTATACCTATTTGTGCATAAATAATGAAGGATTGCATGATTTTTATGATTTCTATGTGAAAGTATATGATGATTAGGGCTTGTTGAATGGATGTGGGTTCCTTTACTAATGATTCAAATTAATTTCAATTGCATGATTTTTCCATGATTTTTTAAATCTAATTGCATAATTGTAAGTTAATTGCTCATGAACCCATACATGACACTAATTTCCTACGATGAAGTTATAGTTTTCATGAATGTGACTCTAAGAATGAAAATCTTATTTTAATGATGATGAAGATGATTCTATGATGATAAGGATGACTTAAGACCCTAATAATGATGTTAAGATGGGGAGTATACCCACACAATATGAAAAGTTATTTTGGTAGACTATTCCTATGGTATGAGATGTTTTCATGAAGCTATGATGACTATTTTACAAGCTATGAAAGTATTATTTTTATAAAGTATGAATTATGTTGAAAGCTATGTATCAGAATACAAGGTTTGAAAACGTCCTATGCATTCCAAAATGTTTTGTCTACTAGAGTCTTGTTCATAGGTGTAAAGCACACCAAATCCATGAACGAGAGGCTATGAGACGCTTAGTAAATTTTTGCTTCTTTTGTGATCTATGTCGTGCCTTCAAGACTCACATAACACCTTTCCTTTGATATTTTAAGAAAATACCTCTACGACGTGCTCCATTACCTAGGAGAGTTTATGCTCATGAGGACCAAGTTCCTATGGCTTTTCAAGTTCCTCAAGGCCCCCCATGCTGACCAAGTTACCAATAATGAGTTTAGAGCCATAATTTCTATGTTGGGTCAAGTTGTTGATTCACCAAAGACTCCTACTCTGGCTTCTAGGATAAAAGATTTTGCTAGAATTAATCCCCTAGAGTTCCATGGTTCCAAGGTAGATGAGGAACCACAAGAGTTTATTGATAAGGTCTACAAGGTGGTAGAGATTATGGGGGTATCTTCCTAAGAGAAGGACGAGTTGGCAATTTATTAACTTAAGGGAGTTTCTCAAGTTTGGTTCACATAATGGAAGCCCAAGAGAGTGAAAGAGGGTACTATTGATTGGGAGATGTTCAAGGACAATTTCCTTGATCATTTCTTCCCATTTGAACTAAGGAAAGCTAAAGTGATGGAGTTTATGAATTTAAGGCAAGGTGGTATGAGTGTGAAGGAGTATGCCCTCAAGTTGACAAAGTTGTCCAAGTATGCTCCTTCTTTGGTGGCCGACTCTAGGGCCCATGCGAACAAGTTTACCTTGGGTGTGTCTAAATTGGTAAAGATGGAATATAAAATTGTGATGATCATCATAGAGATGGATATTTCATGACTCATGACATATGTTGAACAAATGGAGAGTGAGAAACTTCAAAAGATGAAGATGAGAGAGTAAAAAAAGGCTCTTTTTGATGGTGGATTTTCACATGCTAAGTCTGGTGGTAGCCATTTTCAACAAGGCCAAGGGTCATCTAAAGGTGCTCCTCAAAGGTTTGATGAAGAAAGGGTACCTACTCCCAAGCTCAAGAAGGTGGTCCACGTGGTAATCGATTCTATGCTCTACATGCTAGGCAATAGGTTGAAGAGTCTTATGATGGTTACCGATATGTTAAGAGTTTTTGATCCTCATGTGTATGTTTTACTTGACCTCGATGCTTATATATTTTTGTTACTCCTTACCTTTCCATAAAGTTTGATGTGTCTCCAAAAGTCTTTCTAGAACCTTATTTGATTTATAGTCCAATAGGTAAGTCAATCCTAACCAAGAAAGTCTATCGAAATTGTCCCATGTCGATCTTACATAAAGTCTTTTCATGTGATCATGTTGAACTTGATATGACTGATTTTGATGTTACCCTTGGTATAGATTGGTTGCATGCATATTATGATTTTATTAGTTGTAGAACTCGTAGGATCACATTCTAAGTTCCTAATGAGCCTATCCTTGGGTGGAACAGAACAAATTTAGTGTTCAAGGAAAAATTTGTTTCTTATGTAAAGTCTATGAAATGATTTTCAAAGGTAGCATATATCGTGTTTTCCAAGTCATGGATGTTGAGTCCAATGTTCCTACTCTTGATTCAGTTCCTATAGTTAATAAGTTTCCCGTTGTCTTCCCTAATGATTTGCCTGGTATTCCTTCTGAAAGGGAAATTGACTTTAGCATTAATCTTTTATCCAACACCCTATCTATTTCTATACCTTCATATCAAATGGCCACAATAGAGGTGAAACAATTGAAGGAACAACTAAGGTATTTTCTTGATAAAGGGTTCATAAGGCATAGTGTGTCTTTATAGGGTGCTCCCATATTGTTTGTGAAGAGTAATGATGGTTCACTTTGGATGTGTATTTAATTTTGACGATTGAACCAGGTGACTTTCAAAAACAAGTATCCACTACCGAGGATTGATGATCTATTTGACCAACTACAAGGTGCAAACTATTTTTCTAAGATTGATCTACAATCCAGGTATTACCAATTTATGGTGAAGGAGAATGACATTCCAACGATGACATTTAGAACACGGTATGATCTTTTTGAATTCTTGGTTATGTCATTTGGACTAACAAATACCCTAACCGCTTTCATTGATTTGATGAATATGATCTTCAAATCATATTTGGATATGTTTGTGTAATGACCCAAAAAAATTTAAAAACTATCATGGTAGGTCTTGTATGATGTTATACTGGTCATGGTTGAATTTTAGTATCCAAGGGTTGAGTTTAACTGGTCGAACGCAAAATGGATCATTTTGGAGCCTAGAGAGTCTGTTTAGGCAGTAAGCTTTGAATTATCATAACTTTTGATGCGGGTTGAACCATGTTGGCTACTACATATAAAATTGAAGCTCTTTGAAGTATCTTCGCAACTAAACTTATTTCCTTCAATTCCAAGTTTGTATAAGAAATGTATGGTCCAAAGATTGAGACTGCTTGAAATTCGGAATATATTGGAAAGGGGCCCTGAAAATAGCCTAATGCATGGGCCACGGACCGTGGTACTGCTCACGGTCCATGTGGGGGTCCCTGAGATGGTCCATAGAGAATGGGGTGGCCAGGACCCACCCCACAAACTAAGTTAGGGTCCATGGACCACCCCACGGTCCATGAGACCTCAAACGGACCGTTTGGTGGTCCGTTAAGTGGGGCAGAACCTTGGAAAGGTTGTGGGATGTTTATTTGACTAAGGCAAGGATCATGGAGCAGTTGTACGGACCTTGAGCTGTGGTATGGACCGTTTGGGCTACCGTTTGGCCCTGGGTTCAGTGAATTGTCCGCCTCATTAAGGGTTAAGTCATAATTTGGTTGATCCCTAGGCCCTT
>JBCEWC010014141.1:1884-14576 GCA_038996855.1 Solanum aculeatissimum
TATACACAACATTCAATCATGTATTATATACATATCTCTATATGTATCATACAATCACTTATATACACAACATTCAATCATGTATTATATACATATCTCTATATGTATCATACAATCACTTATATACACAACATTCAAACATGTATTATACACACATCTCTATATGTATCATACAATCACTTATATACACAACATTCAAACATATATTATATACACGTCTCTATATATATGTATCATACAATCACTTATATACACAACATTCAAACATGTATTATATACACATCTCTATATGTATCATACAATCACTTATATACACAACATTCAAACATAGATTATACACACATCTCTATATGTATCATACAATCACTTATATACACAACATTCAAACATATATTATAACATATTAAAGCTTAATTGAATTTGATTTTGAGTGAAAGAAAAAGTTTATAAGAATTTTCTTTCAAGTGATATTGGTTTTTCCTCAAATAACATGGTGGATCTAGTCTATAATAATATGTGTAGTTGCACAAAATGCTTTTTATATGTCGAGATTAAAAAATTAAATTTTATTTCTATATAGTTAAGTCTATCATATTACGTTATTGTTATTACTGTTCTTTGCATGTATGCTATGTACTGTTTTCAATTAGTTATTGCTTGCTACTCTGATTTATTTCATTTGAATTGAGAATCTTTTCGAAATAATTTTTCTAACGAACTTTGTTATTTTTAGATATGGTGACAGGACAAATGTGTGAGACTAGTAAACATTGTCATACCTTGAAATGTCAAGGCACACTTGGAACTTGTGTTGATGGATTTTGTGTATGTTTATCACATCCCAACATATATTCCACCAAACATGAAGGTGCCCCTTTACTCTTTTCTTTTTTATTTAAATCACATTTTTTAATATTATATAGTTTAGGCCACATGTTTAGAGTATAGTTAAAAGCATAAAAATATTATAGTGTGAGGAACCTTAGTGGTTTATTAATTAGTTCAATTAAGGATGTACCTAGAAAAAACTTTCTTTCTATTTTAATATATGTGTATGATTCGCTATTTCACTACTAAAAAATTAATATTTGTTAATTTAATTCATAAAAATTGTTAAACGACATGTTAGCTATAAACAATTTAACAATAAATTATTTTTTTTAATAGCGATTGTACTTAGTCATACCTCTATAGAACATCAGAATCATGACAAATATTGATTATTTTTGTGTCAAGTGAGTTTGAACATCGTAGTTGAATATACAAATAGACGAATATTCATAGAACTCGTTATACATGACTTCTTGCTTTTAGAAAATTTGAATTTGTTTTTATTTTTAGCTTATGTTCACACCTGATCATGATCGAATGGATAAAATATTTTATATATTTTTATTTAATTCATTTTCAACTCACGCAAATTCGATCTGAACCATTTATTTGCCATTCCTAACTATATGTTAATGAATTTTGTCATCTACAGAAGGAAAATGGGACGTAAGATGTACAAGTAATGAAGATTGTGATGAATTTTTGAAACCATGTGCATTGGGTATGCCAACTTGTATTGATGGAAAATGTGTATGTATATGAATGATTAATTAATGATTTTTAAATATAAAACATACTATATTTAAATATATATGTAGACCAAATTGTTTGATGATAAGCAAATATGAAAAGTAAATTTTATTGCTATTTATTTCATGAAGTAAACATTATCTTATCCATTGATGTTGCTTAAAAAGAAAATCTAAGAACTCCTTATATGTTGTATCGAGTATATATGATGTCTTGTTTTCCTGTCATAACAACAAAATAAAAGTTCACAATATTTGATAATGTGTCGATATATATATATATAACAAGAATAACTATCTAATTTTATCGAGTAATTAAATAGATTCATCTTATACGAGCTATATGAATTTGTTATATACCTTGACGATTAGTGGAGTGTCTCACGGGTGGAGGTGATGAACATATGCAAATTCCATTAGCACAAGAAGGAATTCCTGCTGCACAGTTTACACAATCTGAGTCTTTTGTACATGTTTCTTCTTGTCCATAAACTCTTAATATCATATCTGGATGTTAAAAAAATTGTTAGCATTTATATATTGATACATTTTTGGAGGAACAACTAGCTAGTAATAATGTAAATTTCAACATAAAACGAAATGGAGAGGAGCCTTGTCCGAGAGAGATATACTTACCAGATGAAATCATCAAGAAGGTGACTATCAAAAACACAATCCTTAAATTCTTGCCCATATTGCCTAAGAGAGAGTTTTTTTTTTCTTTGTTTGTTTTTGTGGTTTTGATGTGCTTCTTATTGCAGCATTATATAGTATTACCAAACTGCTTGTTTGAGCAGTTTAGGGTCGTCGTGTATGCTTCAACAGTTGAAGCAAGTAGCTTTAAGGAGATAACTGACTATTAAATTAACGTGTTTGCTTAATTTTGCGGTGATTATTAATGTGACTACTAATTTTAAACGTGTTTGCTTAATTTTGCGATGACTATTAATGTGTCTACTTAATTTTACTATGTTATTTTGTATTAATTATTATTTAATTATTTCTTCATCTACTTCAACTATGAAATTAAAATATCGCCCATAATAAATTATTTCCCTATGTCTGTATAATGTGTCTGGTTAAATAGACGGCTACTTTGAGCAGCTTAGGATCGTCATGCCTGCTGTAACTGCCTACTTCAGTTGCTTGAAGCAGGTAGCCGACTACAACGTGTCTGCTTAATTTTACGATGGCTAATAAAGTGTTTGTGTAATTTTATTATTTAAATTATTTCTTTAGCTATCTCAACTATGAAATCACAATAACATCTCTGCTTAATTTTGCGGTGACTATTAAAGTGTCTACTTAATTTCACTGTCATTTCTATTAATTATTATTTAAATATTTTTTCATCTACCTCAACTATGAAATTGCATATTTCCCGTCATAAATTATTTTCCTATGTCTGACTATAACATTTTATGATGACTATTAACGTGTCTACTCAATCTATTAATTATTATTTAATTATTTCTTCGTCTACCTCAACTATGATATTACAATATTACCCGTAATAAATTATTTTTTCATGTAGGAGTAATGTGTATTATTTAAAAACTATTTGAAAATATTATAAATTCAATTAATAAAAAAATTAAAAATACATTAAAATTATTAGTTCTCCAAATTTTATCTAGATTGCAGAAATAACATATATTGGGCTTGCACGCGTGATTCTGGCCACTAGTCCATAAATAAGTTGCTAATTTTTCTACTTATTAAGGGATTTATTTTGGGTTTTTTCCAAATTTGGAAATTTGGTTAGTTGGTGAAAAGGAATTCTTTAGTGTATGGAGGGTGGTCATCAAAGAATAATGTAGGTGATAAGACATAGTAATAACATCTAATTATGGGAAAAATATAAATTGTGGGATCGATGCTCAATTTTAATCGACTTATAACCCTATTTTAATTATTATTTGATTAAATAAATATTTTTTTAAAAAATATTTCTTTTATTATATTTATAAGTTTATATTTAATTTTTTCCTAATATATTGTATATTTTGACATTCACAATTTACATAAATATTGCCATTATTATTATTCTTATTTTATTATACATTGTATATATGTTTAAAAAAATGCAATGCTTATAAAATCAAAACAATTAACTCATTGGGTTAAATAATTAAAAGAGAGTAAAAAGAACAAAGAAAGGAAAATGAGTGATTTAAGGAAATCATATAAATAACATTACTTGTGAGATTAGAAAAGTTTAAAAACCATCCAAAGGCAAATATCGCGAGGGTATCCTTGGCGTAATCGACACTTGGAGACTATTACTAATCTCTAATCGAATCACTTGGCCTGATCACATATTCATTCAATCAACAGTGAAAGCCATCATCAATCAAAGAATAACTTAATAAGAATATGACAATCAATCAAATCTCTATCGATAAAGGCCATATGTTTTCCTTCACTTTGATGCAAATGGAGTTTTCCTTTATGGTTATAATCTTTATTGGAAGAATTTTTTTCTTTCACTTCAATTTCAATTTTTTCCCAATTTGGTAGAAGATTTTTATTCATTTTTACTAAATATCTGATGAATCAAAATGATTTTTGAGTTTGAAATGCCTTGGTGAGGTGGATGTGAATGTCAATTTTAACATAGGAGAATCAATTGCACTAAACATGACACATAGAATTAGTGTATAATATAAATATTTAAAAGTGTTATATTTATATATACATGACAATTTGGTTAGTTGGTTTAGCTCCATCAATTTTTTCTATTAAAAGCATTGAAATTAAGTGATGGAGAGAAGATGTGGCCAAAACAAAAGGCATTTGAGGTTATTATTCGTGAAGCATGGCCTCATGCTTACGCTTTTTGATAAATTAGCCTTCGAATAGACTTGAAACTAACAATCAAGTGCATATTAGTACGGATTTTGGGGCTTTGTGTCCATTTTCACGAAAAAATTATACGAAACTATCTGTAACGAGCCCACCAAGAGTCTCAGTAAGCCCAGTGGTGCCAGACGAAGCCTGTTAGCTTTGTATGGGCTTCGAAATAGGAAACATGCGATTTCGGTAGTTTTTCGTGGGTGTTAGCTCATGAATTTTGGGGCTGCCAAGGCTCCGAGCCCATTTTTCCTGAAAAATTATATGAACTCGTCCGTGACGAGCTTGTCAAGAGTCTCAGTAGGCCGACTGGGCCAAACGATGCCTAGTAGCATTTTATGGGCTCCGGAACAAGAAACAAACGATTTTAATAGTTTTTCGTAGGTGTTCGCCTACAGATTCTGGGGTTACCAGGGTTTTGGGTCCATTTTTCTCTAAAAATTATACGAGCCCGTCTATAACGAGCCCTCCAAAATTATCTTTTGATCCAATTGTTCTAAAATTCAACCAAAATCATTTTTCCACACAATTTTTTATACTGATCACGTTTCCAGCCTCGAATTTTCCAAAAGAGTTTGGGAAGATGCGTTATGCAAGTGTCTTTCATCTAGAGATATTTTGATAATTTTACCGGGTATAACAAATTCACACACAAAAGTAAATTTTATTTCATCAAGTAAGCATTATCTTGTACATTGGATGTTCCTTGAAATATAATCTAAGACCTCCATACATGATGAATGGAGTATATATGTCTTGTTTTAATTAAAAACATCCACAAGTCCCTCCTATACAAAATGGCTTGCCAACAAGACAACCATCATCACAATCTGAGCTTTTCTTACACTTCTTTCCTGTCATCACATCAATATAAAAGATCAGAAAACTTTATAATATATATGTATATTGTTGATGAATTTAATCATATAAATTGTCAATATATATATATATATATATAACATACCTTTATGGTCTCCAGAGAGTGTCTTGGGTGATGAGCACTTGCAAATTCCATGAACACAATAAAAAATTTCTTTTGGACATTTTTTTTGACAATCTGCTTCATTTTTACACATTTGTCCTAATATCATATCTGAATATTATAAATTCATTAATTAATATTTGTATTTTGATAAAATTTTTGAAGGACCTAAGTAATTTATGTAAATATGGAGAAAAATATACTTACTACATGAAATGATCAAGAAGGTGATCACCATAAACACATTTCTTGAAGCATTGTCCATATTGCATAAAAGAAAGCTTTTTATTTATTTTATTATATTTTTAATTGTAGTCTGTTTCTTATTATATAGTAGTAGTTCATTAAGTGCTAACTGTTTTTTAACATAATAGATAATAATATATAGTCATATTATTTTCAATTTGTGATTATCTCTTCTTCTCAAATCTTGAAATTTGTGGTTAGTTGTTGGTAAAACAAGAGTTATTTGGTTAGTCAAAGAAAACTAATGGATATTCACATACAATGTTACTTCAATGTATATAGATATTTATTGCATCCTAATTTATGTGATTTTGTTTATGAGACTCGCAAAATTTGAATTATGCCAGATAAATTAGGATAGAGAAAAATATATAATAAATATTTCGTACTTAATAGCAGTCATCGCATATACGTGAATCATTTTCTTCCATTATGTCCTTTCTTTAGCTAAGTCTATATTGATAGAGACAATTACGAGTCGTTTGCAATCATTTGCTTTAATGCAATTTTTAGGCATATTTTATTCACTTGTTGTTTAAATAATTAAATAGGTGAAATTTTTGTTACTTAACCATGAGATTTTGCTTGTCGCTAATTCTTAATTTTCTTGTAGTGACAATCTCCTTCCATCCATGGAAGTAGGAACAAGCCTTTGAATTAGGAATGACAATGGAGTGAGTGTGAAGCGTGTTTAGAACTATATAGGATGAAGTAGATTTAAAGTTATGCGGGACGAAGCAAGTACAAAACGGATTGAAGTAAATATTTTTAAAACTAATACGACGTAGGTTGCAAGTTTAAAAAATCAAATAGAAATTCGAAGAAAAATAAATATTTATAATTAATAAAAATCAAAAATATAAACTTTTTATATTAAATATTGACTTTAATTTTATTTTTTCTTCTAAAATTTAAACTAAACATATCCAATAATGTTAGTTGTTAAAATGTTAATTAGAAAATTTAATTTAACGACTAAAAAACAATTGTTGAAATGTTCACTAAAAATAATTAATTAATTGTTGAGATATTAATTAACAAAAATTTTAAAAAAATTAAAATTTTTAATTTTTCATATTAAATTCAATTAAAAAATAAAAAAACTTAAAAATTTAAGTGGGCAAGTTTATGCAGAGAAAAGTCAACATACGGGACGGAGCGATTTAAAAAAATTGTATATTGAACTCAACCCACCCTGCACCCACCTCATTATCATCCCTACTTTGAATTTGCTGTCCAACTTCAGGGCTTTAAGTTGTGTTTCTCTTTGAGGGACTTCTCGATGTGAATCAAAATCCAATGCAGATACTCAACATCAAGTGACCTTTAATTCTTTAAAAGTCTCAAGTTCAAAAAATATCTAGAGGAAGTTAACTGGAGAAGGTATCAATTTGCCACTTTACTGTTAAACTATATATTCACTATTCAACTGGACTTCTAACAAGGATGATGATCGACAACGAAATGAATTCAATACTAATAAAAAAGATTAAATCGGATACTGAGACCAAAGAAGATTCCACAAGCACCAGCTTCACAGACAAACACAACAAGAACTAAGAAATGTGTTTATAGCTCAAAAGATCAATGTATTTCTTATTATCAAAACACCCTCAGCCATCGACGAAAAATGATAAATCAAGTGATAACACATAATAAGAAAAGAACTTAATGTAGCACCATGCTCGTATAGTCTACGTATAAATACGATAGACCATGTATTTTGGTGCTCAAATCGTTTACTTTAAGTCAAATTATAAGAGATTCAACAGAGCAGACACTGATAAAACACATAAAACTGAATAACAAGATTGTTACTTTAAAATGTGATTGATGTATTTCTTATGATCAACACATCTTTTGCCAATGATGTAACAGTCAAGTAGCAACAGATAATAAGAAAAACCTTAATGTAGCACCATGCTCGTATAGTCTGACGATAGTATAATACGACAGACCATGTATTTTGGTGCTCAATTTCGACAATCATCTTCAAAGAAACGAAGATGGAGGTCCGATGTCAGGACAAATAAATTGGAAAGTTCAAGACAAAATATCCGACCTTAGAATACAGAATCAATAACCAAATGGACTCTCTAGCCCACTTTTACCAAATAGAATCGAAATCAAAGAAAATCCCCTGATGAAAGTGAATAAGAACTAGCTACAATAAAAAAACAGCAGACAATAACAACATACCCAGTGAAATTCCACAAGTTGTAAAGTCTAAGAAGGATGGAGTCTACACAGACCTTACCATATCTCATAGAGATAGAAAGGTTGTTGCAAGAGACCCTCAGACTCAGATATATGACAGATAGTAACAACACAACACAATATATAAAGACATGACTAATTCAACTAATCTATTACAACACAAGGCAAGAAAGCAATCTATCCATACTAGAATATTTACCTTCTACCCTAATACACGACCTCTTTTCTTTCTAAGATCAGCCTCAAGTATATGAAACTACTCAATGAAGCCAACTAATGCCACCCATTAGCTCCACTGTATCAGATCAAAAGCTGAAAAATGCCCAAAAGACCTTAAACAGAGAAGCATCTAAAGTTCATATTGATGGCTTAGCTCACAATTTAAGTTCTTCTACTATGTAACCACACAAGTGGAATCGAGAGAGAGTCAAATGTATGACGAACTTAGATAACACGCCTGTACACTATTGAAAGCCCCACAAATCATTCTAAACAGTAATTACAATAAAATAATATGATAATCAAACTACAATAAACAACAAACAACCAACTTCAACATTATTACAAATGCCAAGAAAGCTCATTCTTTTTACTTGGTAATCAAAGCAGCACTATGTTGTTTGGACTCTTCAAAAGAGTCTGCGGATGCATGTCGGATTCACCAAAAATAATGTATTTTGGAAGAATCTGATATGGATGCGGCATTGAAATTGAAGAGTCAACGCAACTTAGAAGCAGTGCAATCAGAGGACTTTGAATTCTTAAGATATTTATCTTCCACAAAAAAAAATTCAGCAAACAGTTCCTCATCATTTTGCTTTTGCCACTTTTCTCAACTAAAATCCATTCTAAAATAAGAAATAAACAAAAAAAAATGTTTTCAAATAATAACCAATCCCCTCCATTCCAATTAAACAGTCTGAATCACCTATCAAAATCACAAAACTTAACCAAAAAATATTTATTTAGCACTCTAATTTGCCTTAAAAAACTCATTTAACAACACATAAAACCCACTAAACATTGAATTTTTACTTGGGCAATCCAATCAGAGAACTTTGAAGGCTAATATATGAATTTCAACACATAATTCAGCTTAAACATTCTCATCATTTTGATTTCAAGTCTTAAATTCACCATAAACACAAAAAAATTATAAAGCTTCAAAAACTAAAAAAAATGATTTTTTTTTATTTTGGCAAAAGTAAAGCTGAATAAAATGCCTAAACACTTCAGCCAAAAATTTTGCCAAAATATATCAGTTTGGCACCAGAAAAAAACCTTTATCTCGTATTTTCTCTGCAATAATAACTTTATATTGCAAAGGGCTATTTGGTGCAAAAAATAAATTTCAAGATCTAACTATAAAAATGAATATAAATAGATATACCTAGAAGTAGCAGCAATCCTTCTTCGAAAAAGAAAAATTGATTTGGCTCAAAAATATCAAACTTTAACACTGTAATTGCTTGAAGCCATGGCGGCTCTCTTTAGGTGTTTGAATTGTTTATGTTATTTATAAAAAAATATTAGGGTTTTGGTTTGGTTTATTTAAGGTTAAATTGCCGAAATTGCCCCTCCTCTCAAAAAGGGCAAAAAAAAATCTAACCAACGTAAAATTGAGTGAAAATTCGGGTTTATTTAAGGATTGTGATGGAGTGTTAAGTATTTTTTTATTATTTATCAAGAATTCGGGTTCAACTTTCCTTGGGTATAAAATTATCTTTGATAGGGAGTGCTTTGCCTCCAATGTAGGTCTTACTGGCGTGAATTTGAATTTAGTCGGAATTCAATGTAAGTACCCGGCATCATGTGGAAAAATTTTTAAAAAATCTAAGATAGAGTGAAAATGTTTTTAGTTAATAGTTTAGTTTTAAAATATATGTGTTGTTAATAAATAATAGTTTGATTCAAAAATATTTTTATTGTTATTTAATGCATCAAAAATAATTTTTGACATGATACCATTTCATATCAAATAAATATATTAATAAGTAAAATCAAAAGTTAATGAATAACAATATAACTAATTAAATAAAAATATTATTTGTTACTATATTTATACATTAATTTAAGTAGATTTTGAGTTTGAATTCTTCTAGATATTTACCTACTTTGATACTTTATTTTTATTTGAAATATGGACCGATTCAAACCACATTCCTCAAGTCTCATATTTTACGAACCTATCCAAAAAGAATGTTATTTTACTTGAATTGAAAATATATAATTTAACTTTAAAATTATTTTTTTATTCTTAGTGAAATGATTCTCAGTCACATAATTTTTTAAGAATTATTTTAGATCATAAATTTTAAAAAAAAAAATTTCCTTAAATATCGTGTCAAATCAAAAGAATATGTCATGTAAAATGAGACGGAGAGAGAATTTGGTAATCACCTTCCTTTTGACCAGATAATTCTCTTTGACCAACTAACCAAATTTCAATATTACATGAATATATAAATCTCTTTAAAAAGTAGAAAAATTACCAAGTCATTAATGATCTAGACACTATATAATGTTCCAATAATAAGCACATTAGAATAACAAAAACAAAAAGGAAAAAAAAACACTCTTAGGCATGGACAAGACTTCAAAAACTGTGTTTTTCATAATCGCCTTCTTGATCATTTCATGTGGTTAGTATATTTCTATTCGTTTATCTCTATGTTGGTAAATTAGGGTTTTTTGAGATAAGAGTTTTTCGGAAACAACCTATCTATCTCTATGAGATAGTGGTAAGGTCTGCTTATATGTTATCCTTCCTAGATTCCACTTGTAGAATTTCACTAAGTATGTTGTTGTTGTTTATCTCCATGTTGGTAAACGAAGATTTTTCAGAAGCAACCTCTCTATCTGTATGAGGTAGCGGTAAGGTCTGCTTACATTTTATCCTCCCCAGATCCACTTGTGGGATTCCACTGGGTATGTTGTTGTCAAAGGCAAATCTTACCCTCCCCAGACCCCACTTGTGAGATTTCACTGAGTATGTTGTTGTTGTTGTTTTGGTAAACGAGGGTTTTTCGGAAACAACCTCTCTATCTCTATGAGGTAGCGTTAAGGTATGCTTACATTTTACCCTTTTCAGACCCCATTTGTGGGATTCCACTGGGTATATTGTTGTCAGAGGCGAATCTTACCCTCCCCAGACCCCACTTGTGAAATTTCATTTAGTATGTTGTTGTTGTTGTTTATCTCCATGTTGGTAAACGAGGATTTTTCGGAAACAACCTCTCTATTTCTATGAGGTAGCAGTGAGGTCTGCTTATATTTTACCCTCCCCAGATCCCACTTGTGGGATTAATTCCATTGTTGACTTGTTGTTGTTGTTGTTTATCTCCATGTTGGTAAACGAGGGTTTTTCGGAAACAACCTCTCTATCTCTATAAGGTAAGATTTGCTTACATTTTATCCTCTCCAGACCCCACTTGTGAGATTCCACTGAGTATGTTATTGTACGTTGTTGTTTATCTCCATGTTGGAATTTATATAACTAGGTCCATTAAAAATTTATAAATATACAATATATGTATACTAACAAGTTTTATAATATTCAGATGTTGTGCTAGGTCAAGAACCCTGTAACACTTACAAGGATTGTCATTGTAATCCAGCTAGGGATCCCTATTGTATTGGTGGGACTTGCATGTGTTTACCACCTAAGACACACTCCATTGATCATAAAGGTACAATATGTGTATATATAAAAACAATTTATATACTCTTTCTCTTTCAAAATAATGACCTGATTTGACTTGTCATAAAATTTAAGAAAATAAAAAATAATTTTTCAATCTTCTGATCCTAAATTAAAGTTACGTTAAATGTTTCAAAATGCCCTTTAATCTTGTGGTCTGAAACATATCACATGAAAAGTTGAAATTAAAGTTTTACCAAAAAAAAATCATTCTTTTTTTAAACGGAGTGAATTATTAAATTCTTTAACCATATATATTTGAGCATAATAACAAGTTTTTTTTAAAATCTTTTTTGTAGATCATGTGATGGCACAAGTGCAAGAGTAATGATGATTGTGTTGGGGTGGATCTTGCAAATGTTAATTAGTTAAACAAGACATATATTAAGATCTTGGATTATATTTTAAGGAGTATCAATGTATTAGATAATATTTAATTGAAGAAATAAATGAAAATATAGTTTAATTATTATTTATGCATTTATATTTACTTGACAAAGTTTTTTGTGATCAAATAAGCTAGACTACAATTTTTTTTAATATAAATAAATTATTTTTTTAACGAACTAAATCGAGCTAATGTGATTGAAATTAGACATAGTAATTAGTGCAAAACATTTTTTAAAAAATTAAAACAATGTGTAAGGATTAAGTGTTAACATCAAATTAAATCTGCCAATTAAATACATTGTTGCATCAAAATAATCATGTTTATTACAAAGAAAATTATATATGTGTCTTAACCTAAATTGAATAATTTAATCTTTATGATTGAATATATTCCACTGTGCTTTAAAATGGATTATTATTTTTTTATGAGGCAACCAATAATCATATTCATAAATAACTCGATATCAATTCAAAAGAAAGCAAAAAAAAATATTTTTTTTTCATCGCGACGCAATAGTAAAACTTGATTCCCATTAAAATAAATATTATCTTATATAATAATGCCCCTTAAAATATAATTCAAGACCTCCATATATGATCAATGGAGTATATATATTACAATTTTATATGACAGTTGTTGACACCCCATTTTGACCCATTATTCTAAAAATTTACATTTTTTTTATGTTGATATTTTCAAATAATTAAATTACTTGGTGATTTT
>JBCEWC010014142.1:0-14576 GCA_038996855.1 Solanum aculeatissimum
GTATTTACTTTCTTTGACTTGAGGGTGAGCCTCAAGCTTGTCGAGGCCCCACTCTTCTATGTAGAGGCATGTTTGGATAAATCTTACTCTTGTACGTTTGACTTGTGTGTTGGATATTTGGCTATGTAATGTGATGCTACTTCTGCTTGATTTATGATTATGTTCTCATGTTAGGGTAATGGTTTATGTTCCCATGTTATTGTAATGACTTTTATATGTGCAAGTATGCTTATCCCTTTCCCGTATTGTCCCCATAGCTTGAGACCCAAGTCCCTAAATCCCTAGAGCTTATGTGCTACATGTTTTAACTTCTGTGTTTTTGAACCGATGATGAGTGTAATGATGCTATGATGGCTTGATCAAGGGTTTTTAGGTCCTCTTTCTCCATGTCACATCTAGGCCCCCTATCCGGGTCGTGACAATTCATCATGTCAGTTCTTTGGTGCCTCATTTAGAGGTCGAGGTTCTCTTCGTGGGAGTAAATCATTTCAGCACTGGGAGTTCATGCATCTTTACCAGTTTCATTTGGTGGTTAGGGCTAAACTCATTCAGGTGGTGAAATAATTTTCTTATCTAATCATAGATTTTACATGTGATAAGGACAATTCTCACATTTATGAATCACCAAGATTTTTGTGTGATATTCTAATTAAGATGATTATAATGACTCATGCTATATTATGTATCATTGATTTATGATTTTACTATTCAGTGAGATTTGACTTAGCACCAAAAAGGCTTGGGATAAGGTTCATCCAAGAGGACATTCAAGTTATCCTCCAAGGGAATCCTAGTAGCAACCACTTGTCTAAAACTATGTGTCACTATAGTTTGCCTTACAGGCTGAGCTAGTGGATCCATATTTAGCCATCGCGGAGTCTACTTTGGTAAAGTAATCTCTCTCTTCTTGATGTAAGAGTCACATTAAATTTCATGTTATAGCTCACTTGGTATTATTGTCAATTAAGGTTAATCTCCCATAAAATGATTAAGTTTACTTTAAAGAAATATTAATGCTTGACTACATATTTTTAACTTGTATCATAATTAACACGTTAATCCATGTCTTATTGTTTATGGTCTTGTATATCATGACTCAATCATTCTACCTTATGCTATATAATTGTACATCGAGTATTGCCCCATACATAGCACATTAAAAGTACTATTGCATACTCTATGCCTATATTATTTTAAAATTTAAGATATAGTGTTCTTCCTTCCTCTTGAGGTTATCTTATTGAAGACTGTTGAAGGAAGATTGGTGAATCCTCATAATTCAAGAGCTATCCCATCTTATGCTATCTCTTGCCTTGTTATTCACGATAATACTTTGAGACTTTATCTTTTTTCTACTTTTTGTAAAGCGCGCTAGGGACATGTCTTAGCCTTCACCTAAGATAGACTATGTAGAGGTATGTTGGATATGATATAAAGAGTTTATGTTGTCTTTACTTTTGGGTAGCTTGCTTGCTTCGTTCATCTTTTGATGTTGAGATGCGACTCACTCCCTAATTCCCTTTAGATTGTGATGATTCTTAAATGTCTTATGAATGTTTGTTTATTGATATGTTAAGATGGCTTAGTTGGGATCCTTCGAACTGTCAATCGTCGTGTTATTAGCTTGTACCGTGAAAAACTTAGTATCGAAGTGCAAGATTTTAAAGTGTCCTAAGAAGTCCAATATGTCGCGTCAAGCAGAATCTTATTCATGGGTGTGAAGCATGACATACCTATGAATCGGAGGCTATGAGGCATTTTAGAAAATCTTCACTTCTTCCATGATCGATGTCCTTCTATAGAGTGTACTTTAAGATTTTTTCCTCAGATGTTGTTCTTTATGGCTTTTAGAAATTTCCTCCATGTAGAACACCATTGCAAAAGGGAGATAAGGTAAATTAGGAGCAAGCTCTATCGATTCCTCAATCTCCTCAAAATTCTATGTCTAAGCCGATCACTCATGCAGAGTTTTGAACCACTTTCAAAATGCTAACTCAAGTAGTGACAACCCAAGCTAATTAAGGAGATATGGTGCAAAGTACGAGATCAATGACATTTAGAGTTTGGGACTTTATGAGGATGAACCTACCCAAGTTCTATGACTCCAAAGTGGATGAGAGTCCACAAGAGTTTATGGATAAGATGTATAAAATTATGGTTATCATAGGGGTGTATTTGAGTAAGAAGGCTGAGCTAGCGGCCAACCAACTCAAGGGTGTTACTAGAGTGTGGTATGATCAACAGAAGAGTGAAAGGGTTGAAGATTTGGGTTACATAGCTTGGCAAAAATTTAAAGGTGCATTTATTGATCATTTCTTTTCCTTGGAGTTAAGGGAATCCAAGATCTAAGAATTCATCAACCTCAAGCAAAGAGGCATGAGTGTTAGGAAGTATCCGCTCAAGTTTACCAAATTGTATGAGTATGCTCCTTTCATGATTTCTGATCCAAAAGCAAGGATAAGTAAGTTTGTGTCAGGTGTTTCAGACATGGCGTCCAAGGAGTGTAAGATGGCTATGCTAATTAAAGAGATGGATATTTAAGGCTTATGATGTATGCGGAACAAATTGAAGATGAGAAGATGTGGGAGAAGGCTAAAGAGTCCAAGAGGACTTGTGTTGACGGTGGTTGCTTTCCCCATCAGAGGTTTATTAATGGTACAAATAGTAGATTTCATGATGGACAAAGACAATTTGAAAAAGGTTCATCCAATGCTTCAACTTCAGGGTTCAATAAAACTAAGGGGTCAAACCCCAAGGCTCAAGGAGGAAGTTTGGGTACTCAAGTTACTTCCACATGTAAGAAGTGTGGGAAAACTCATAAGGTAGAGTGTCTATTTAGGTACAATGTATGCTTTAGGTTGAGAAGCCTGGTCACCATGCTAAGAATTGTAGGTGTTGTGGTGGTAGTAGAACGCAAGGCCAATCTACTCAAGGTGGACAAGCTCAATAAAGTGGTGCTCAATAATAATATGTTCTATGCACTTTAAGATAGGCAAGATGTTCTGGAGTCTCGTGATTTGGTTATGGGTATTTTTCATTTCTTTGACTTTGATGCATATGCTTTACTAAATCCAGGTGCTAATTTATCTTTTGTTACTCCTTATCTTGGTATGAGATTAATATATGCCCCATAATCTTGCTAGAGCCCTTTTTGGTTTATACCCCCATTGGTGATTCAGGTTTAGCCATGACAGTCTGTACAGATTATCTGTGTTGATCTTGCATAAAGTGATTCCATGTGAGGAATTGATATTGATATAGATCTTTTTCTCGATACTCAATCCATCTCTATTCCTCCTTATCATATGACTCCGATGGAACATAAAGAGTTGAAGGAATAATTGTAAGATTTATTGCATAAAAGCTTTATAAGGACAAGCATATCTCTATTGGGTTCTCCCATGCTATTTGTTAAGAAGAAGGATGGGTCACTCTGAATGTGCATAGACTATCGATAATTGAATAAGGTGACTATAAAGAACAAGTATTCAATTATGATAATAGATAATTTATTTGATCAACTCCAAGGTACATGATATTATTCCAAATTTAATATCTGGTCCAGGAGTATGATATTCCCAAGATGACATTTAGAATAAGGTAGGACCATTTTGAGTTTTTAGTTTTATCATTTGGGTTGACTTATGCTCCTGCTATCTTTATGAACTTGATGAATTAGGTTTTCAAATCATATCTAGACATGTTCATGGTGGTGTTTATTTATGGTATATTTATTTATTTTTAAATGAAGAAGAGCATATAGGTCACTTGAGAATTGTGTTACAAACTTTGAAAGATAAACAACTATTTTCTAGATTTAGTAAATGTGACTTTTGATTGAGAGAGTAGGAATTTCTTGGTCACATTATTTCTGGTGATAATAGTATGATAGATCCAAAGAAAATAGAGACAATAAAGAATTGGTCTAAACCATTGTCTCCTTCTAATATTAGAAGCTTTTTGGATTTGATCGGATACTATAGAAGGTTTGTTGAAGGATTCTCCTTTATTGCATTATCTTTGAATAAGTTGACCCAAAAAAGGTGAAGTTTGAATGGTCTGATGAGAATGAGAAGAGTTTTCAAACATTGAAAAATCATCTCACATCTACTCCCATTTTAATATTACCTAAACGTTCGAATGGATTTTTGATTTATTGTGATACCTCACGTGTTTGTTTGGGTTGTGTTTTGATGTAAAATGATAAGGTCATAGCATATGCTTAAAGATACTAAAGATGCATGAATAAAATTATCCAACTCATGATCTGGAATTGATGATGGTTGTATTTGCATTAAAAATTTGGCATAACTATCTTTATGGAGTTCATGCTAATATATTTACTGGCCACAAAAGTCTGCAATATGTGTTCAACCAAAGATACTTGAATCTAAGACAAAGGAGGTGAATTGAGTTTTTAAAGGACTATGACATAAGTGTGTTGTGTCATCCGAGGTAACACGAATGTTGTGGCTGATGCACTTTGTAGGATGTCCATGGATAGTATTGCTTATGTTTATAATGAAAACAGGGACTTGGATAAGGATATTCACTGATTGGATCATCTAGTATTAAGGCTAAGTGACTCTAATGAGGATGGTATCCTTGGGCATAATGGGTTTGAATCCTCACTAGTATCGTATGTGAAAGCAAAGCAAGATATGGATCTAAATATGGTTGATCTAAAGAATTTGGTTGCCAAAATGAAAATTGAGATTTTCTCACAAGGGAGAAATGATGTACTTCATTACCAAGACCAGCTATGTGTTCCAAATGTTGATGGTATAAGAGGCATGATATTGAGTGAAGCCCATAATTTTTGGTATTTTATTCATTCGGCATTCACCATAATATATAAAGACTTGAGGGAAATATATTAGTAAAATGGTATGAAGAAGGACATATCAAGGTTGTGGTGGAATGTTCAACCTGCCAACAAGTAAAAGTTGAACACCAAAAACTAGGAGTTTTAGCTCAAAATATTGAAATTCCTACTTGAAAGTGGGAAGATGTGAACATGGACTTTATAACAGGTTTGTCGTGTACCCCAAAGCAACATGACTCAATTTGGATAGTAATAGATAGAATGACTAAATCAACTCATTTTTTACTAGTTAAGACTTCTTATAGTACTGAAGATTATGCAAAGATGTATATCTAAGAACTAACGAAGCTTTATGGTATGCCATTGTCTATTATTTCAGATTATGGTACTCAATTTATTTTTCACTTTTGAAAGTCCTTTAGAAGGGGTCTTGGTACCAAAGTTAAGCTTAGCACCGCTTTTTATCCTTAAACAAATCAACAAATGGAGAGAACAATTCAAACTTGAAAGACATGTTGAGAGCATAATTTCTTGATTTTAAGGGTAATTGGGATGATCACCTACTATTGATTGAATTTTCCTACAACAATACCTAGAACTCAAGCAATGAAATGGATCCTTTTGAAGCTTTGTATGGAAGACGATGCAGATTTCTGGTGGGATTATTTGAAGCAGATGAAGTAGCATTGATTGGGCCTGATTTGGTATTTGAAGCTTTAGATAAGGTGAAGCATAAAGAAAAAAGTTAAAGGTGGCCTAAAATCATCAAAATCCTATTCGAACACAAGAAGAAGAAAAGTCAAATTTGATATTGATGATTGGGTTTGCCTGAAGATTTCACCTATGAAGGGTGTTATGCATTTTGACAAGAAGGGGATGCTTAGTCCCCAGTATGTAGGCCATATAAGATCTTCAAAGGAATATTGGCAAGGTGGTCTATGAACTAGATTTGTCATTGGAGTTATTTTCGATTCATTCGATATTTCATGTATCCATATTAAGAAAATATGTCGGTGACTTGAACGCCATTGTACCCTTGGGTAATATGAGTATTGTTGAAAATTTAACTTATTAAGAGGTTTAGACTGACAAGTTAAAAGATTGAGGAACAAGAAAATTGCATCCGTCAAAGTCTTATGGAGGAATCAAGAAGTTGAGTATACTTCATGGGAAGCGAAGGCAAAGATGTTGAAATAATACCCTTACCTCTTCCTTCCACGCAAGCTTAAAATATTTAGTTATTCATGCTTAAATCCTCCAACATCCTATATTTCAACTTCTTTGTGTGTTGTCATATATATGCATAACCATGAAATAAGTTTAAATGATGTTTTAGATTTCATTATTGTATTCATGTTGGGTTGTTAGTTATACAATCTACTCTACTCAAGCTAGCCTTATGTCATTCGATGGTGAATGTTCACAAGAAGAAGATATTGCAATATCTTGGGTGTTTTGAAGGTTTGAATATGATATAATAAGGTAAAATATTAAAAAATGGCGTCGATGAATTTTTAGGATGTGTATTATACAAAATAAAATTTTGAAAAATTTATTTATCCAGAAGAGTCTGCGACAAGAGCGTGCTGCAGACATGCTTCAAGATGGTTCAAAAATCTTCCCTGGTCAAAATCAAACCAAATCTAAACTTTTCTAAAGAAATGAACTAGGATGAACCATCTACATGTCGCGGACTTTGTTCACCAGTACGATCTAAATTCAATTATTGAGTGGGGGTACTTTGGACTTTTTTCTATGCCTCATTTAATGAATCTGAATGGTGTTTTAGACCAAATCTCATCCTGTTAACTATCCAAAACTCTAAATTTCATCTCATTCTTTCACAATTCACCAAATACAAAATTTCTCTCTCTACAAATGCTCTCAAAACACCATTGAAGACATTCAAATAATTTTCCCAAATACTTCATCAAATTCAAGGAATTCTTAAAATTTCTTCTAATTTCTTGTCCAAGGTATGTGGGTCTACATCTATGGAATTCTTTCTCCCATGGAGCTCATTTAATTTCTAACTTTTTCATTTAGTCTTAAGCATGAATTTTATAGATCTTCTCAATTTCTACTCAATTTTTTAAATTATAATTTAATTTGTGATTATTGATCTATTTAAATATGAATTTATGAGAATAACATAAAATTGATGATTTTCTCATGAAATCTCAGCAAATTCTATCTAGAGTTCATGATACTATAATGGACCTATTTTGAACTTTCTGAGCTGTTGAAATTGAGATCTTGTGTTTTAAAAGTGGAATATATGAGTTTTGACATTTTTTTAAAGCTTAAATTGTAGAAAAAGTGAGTTTTTGTACCATCCTGAGGTTTAGGTGTTGGATCAGAATTTCGTCGATTCCATTAGCTTCGCAAATGTCGAATCTGGTTTAGGAGAAGTTACAGAACTGAATTCAAAATTAAAATTAAGATCTTGGACCCTAAGTTGCATTTTTAGGTTTTTTCGAAGCCAAAGTTTGGCTTTGGTCAATATTCGAAGTTCAAAAGCTCTAATCAAAATTTTAAAAGTTCCAGTAGTTCCACATGGTGAAACAAATGCTAAAAATAGTCTTGTTTTAATTTTTGGAATTTCCAAAGGTAGTTTTGGTATTTTGAGTTTTAAACTAATTTTATGGAGTTGTATCGGTAATTTTGTCGAAGAGACCTTGAAATTAAATTTGATACTTTCATTGAATCTGAATCACTGTTTCTAGTAGGGCTACATGTCTATTTTGTGAATTTTGATTTCCAAATAGACTCGGGGGTCCGTTCTGAGTTTGGAATCATAGTTGTGTTTGTTGTTTATGGTGCAAGACCCCTTGTACTCCGTGTTCGTGGAACACTCCTTCGCGTTCACGGAGGGTTCATGTTCTTGACCTCTGCATTCATGAAGGTAGGGAAACATTTGTGGTAGGAGGGGGGAGCTTTGATTCTGTGTCTCTATATAGTCGTGGACTCACTCCCGCGTTCACGGAGAACATTTGTTACCTGAACAATTTTAATTCGCAAGAAACCATTTTTATACCATTTACAATATTTCAAGCTTTGTTGGGGTGGTTTTTGAAGAGGATTTTTGGAAAAAATATTTTGATAAGTATTTCTAACATCAAATTGATTAAATTTCACTATTTTAATCTTGATTTTGTGTTGAATTTCATGATTTTGGATATTTAAAATTGGAATTTTCATGGCATTGATTTGGAAACTTTAATTGTTGATTTTTCCCTCAATTCGAACTTGATTTTTGTGAGATTTTCACTAACGAACTCCTTCTCTCGCGTAGAATCATAATTTTGAGTCAATTTTCAAGATTTCAAATTTTAGCCCTAATTTGGACCTTTTGTGCCCCAAAGCCTAATTCATAGCAATATGGGTATCAAAATTCACCTCTTGACACATAATATCTATTTTTGATAGTGGTTGGTTGATTGGGTGATCATTTAGAGGCTTGAGTTGATCGCAAGCTTGGTTCGAGTGCAGTTTTGGCATCGAGGTAGGTTTGGCTAACCTTTTTCAGACTGAATTTGAGTTATTGGACATCTCTATGTGATAATTATAAGATTTGGATTGCATCATGAGTAATTGAATTGACATGATAGTATTTTGGTAAGTTTGCGATATCGGTTATGCTCGAATTAGATTAAATTGTAATTATGTTAGTTAATTGAGATGTATTCTTGAGATTTAAGATATTTTGGATGCTATTATAATAACATGAGACTTGTTATATTAATTGGAAATTATCGTGATAATTTAATGGTAATTGGGATATTTTGAAAATCGTGTACATATTTTGGGACTTGCGAAATTCGGTATCATCGATATTTTAGGCTATAGATGAAAGTGTGGTAATTTGAGACATGCTGGTGGTTTGTGGTACCAGTTGTGACTCTTGGCATTTCATTATGACCCTAAGATTATTATTTATTGGTTATTTTATTATATTGTTGTCTTATACATTGATTTATAACATTAATATACATTCACTCCATGTTGCATCTGCACCAACCCTTGACCATGTGGAGGTGGAAAGGATTGCAATATTGTACCACCTTTTATAAAATCATTTGACCACGTGGAGGTGGCAAGGGTGAGATATATCACTTTTGAGATATTGTACCACTTTTAATAGACCCCTTGACCATGCGGATGTAGCAAGGCTGAGATATTGTGATACGTGAGAGATTTGGTATACGGTCTGAAGAGACCCTCATGGGTTCTACCCGGTAGCCTTAGCTCGGTAGATGTATACATCGATCCTTGTGACGATTGTGATTCCACCCCATGCATCGCATTTACATTGCATTCTTGGACATTATTGCTATCTTATCTTATCCTTATTTATATCTTTATTGGGTACTCACCCTTTAAATACATGTGATAAGATTCTTAGTTATTACATACCTATCTAGTTTCTCTTACCTAGTTGGTTGAACTTGTTGGATACATTTTGGTGTACTTACCCCTACTATGTTTTCTCCCTGCAGATCGGGCATAGGCACCCCCTCGTGGTAGTTGATCCTATTCTACCTGAGTTCTTCATTACTATTGATGTGCTACCAAAATACAACACTTTTGATGCTTAAAACTTAGAATTTTGTGTGTTCTCAAAGCGATGTTAGTAGGTTTGATGTGTTCTTGTGTTTGTTCTACAGGATTTCAGTGTTGGCATAGTGTTTAGGCAAAGTGTACTGAAGCAGCAGTTTTTGATGATCCAAGAAACCCTTTACGGGTCATGAAAATGTTTACGGGTCTTAGAGGGGATCTCATAGTGATTTCCAGTGAAGGGTGAATTTCTGCGTTTCTATGAAGGAAGCAGACGAGTATTAGATTAATCCACAAGTCATAGAGTATGCTCGTGCCGTGAAGATCAGAAAGTGAAGGTTTTTCTGAAAAATGTACAGACAAAACCCCCCACAGTCCGTAGAATCTTACATGGCCCGTGGAAAGGTCTTGTAGAAGTAGTCTCCAAAATTTAGTTGCAGTCCACGAAACCCCAATACAAGAACCGTAGAGTGAAGCACGAGCCGTAAACCTTCCTGTGGAGTGTTCTGACATAAGTTTCCTAATTCGTTTTGGATTTATATCTTAAACATTATAAATAGATTTTTAGGTTATTTTTTGAAAAGTTTCCAGAGAGTTTGTGTGTTAGAGATATTTTGGGGTATTTTAGTCATAGAAAAACATCAACTTTTGTTCTTGATTCGTATTTGCAATTTTAATTGAAGAGTTGGATTTCTTTTTCATCAATTCCTTTGTGTAAGTGCTAAATTATGTTATTCTACTTCATAATTCATGCATCTACACTAAGTATGTGTAGCTAAATCCACAACTAGGATTGCGAGAACCATGAGGAATTTACAAGGTAAAATTGAATACTGTGTAATTCTTTGAAGGTGTGTTAGATTGTATTAATTAATCCTCTTCACCTTAACTGCTTTTAATGGAGGCCTACGTTAGAACTTGCCTAGTGTTACTTGTCTGATCAAGAAAGTAATGAATAGGAAAAGAGATAATTAACAAGATGGGATTGAGCTATTCTCGTCTAATCAATCAAGCTGGATCAAAGGGAAGTTGTACTAGGATATAAAATAAGGGTTAGTAATGTCATATAATGGAGACGGATCAAGTTTCATGATGAAATTTACCTATTCGTTGGATCAAAGGTTTAGATGAACCTAACTTACTGTCCTACATCTACACACTGGAAAATGTTGTATTTATCCAATAATACCAAGTTAGGGATTCATAGGGAACACATCACCCTAGTTAGCTCTTTTACTGGTTACGTCTCACTTGCATTAGTTTAGTTTGTTTTGTTTAGTTTGCAAAACCCTCCTTTTCTTCTTTCCTTGGAGATAAATAGGTAAATCATCCCACTTTATAAGTGAACTATTCTGGAGTCTACCATATTCTTTGTGAGATCGACCCTAACCTTGGTTAGGTTAAATACTTGACGTCAACTGCTTTACCTTAAAAGGATATATGGCCTGAGTGACATCAACTATCTTGATTTCAGTGATGAGGCTCAAACTTTGAGTCTTCGTGGATCTATTGAGATTTCTTTTATTGTTATCCACAACAGACTTTGTATCTTACATTATTAGATAGTTTGGTATTTACTTATTCGTACTACTTTAGACCCGTAGAGGGTCTCGTAAACTGTCAAAAATCCATAGAGGGTCTCGTAAACTGTCGAAAATCTTACAAATCTACACTTCAAGCTCAAAACCAAGCCAACACTAAAATCCTACAAAAACAAACAAAAACAAACATCAAATCTACTAATGTCGCTTTGAGAATGCACAAAATCCCAAGTTTTAAGCATTAAAAGTGTTGTATTTTGGCAGCACATCAACACCCTCAACTTAAAATTGTTGCTTGTCCTCAAGCGACGAACTCAATCTACTTAAGCAGCATAGAGAGACATAGACATCAATCCAATGGCACAGTCTACATCAAAATTCTCAACAGATACCCATGTCTCCTCAAAACACATATCAGATAGCTATCCAGCAAACCAATGCATACTATAACATTCAGTAGTGCAATTGTGACAAGCTATGCAACCACAAATAAGTAACATATCACTGAATTAGTCAAGTATTAACAATGCAATGCAAGTGCCCTCAATAGAAAGAAGTCACATCATACACTTTGGTGATATTTTTTAATTCAAGTTCATTGGGACTATATCAAAATACTCACCCTCACAAAAGATATTCGAATACTGCGCCTAATACCATATGTTTGCCCCTATACTCTAGATTGTGATGTGTTGACTAGTCAGACTAGGATCACATTAAGACTTTCTATGCTTGTAATGAAGGTTCAGGGGGCTTTGGTGTGATTATATAGAAACAATAGTGACTTCGGCCCTCCTTGATACTACATTATTCACCACTTTTACCCTACCAACCTATGAATTTTCTTTTCTTCTCCCATTTTCCCATTTGTTTACTGCTTAAGGGTATTTTTCTCTTCTTTTTAGCACTTTGCCCTTATTCATTTACACTGTTTTGAAATTTGGCAAATTTATCATTTTTCTTGCACCCATTTTATTCTTTTTCTCCCTTTTCTGTATTACTAAGCATTTTCCCCATTTTTATGACTTTTTCTTATACCAGCCACCCTCAACTTAGGCTTTTGGCCTAAGATGAGGTGTACAATATCTATCCTCCGAACCATTGTCACTTTTTGGGTTTTAGCCTAAGTTGAGAGCCACAGTGTTTAAAAAAAGACCAGGGCCAAGTTTGGGATTATCATTCATTATGGTCTAGGCTTATTAGGTGTTTACCAATAATAGGGTCAATGTTAGGCTCAAAAATAGGGATCAAGGGATAATTAACATCTTTGGTTGGTTATATTTAGGCTAAGTGGGCTAAATCAGAACAATGGCCTAAGATCTTTTCCTAACCAACTAACCTAGATTCTAAATCCTGAGTAATAGGGCAAGTTCTGAATTGAAGCACTGTAAAAAATCATGCAATTATGCTCACTCACTCATGGCACTGCTTTATATGTTAACATAAACTACCAGATAATGTTTTTTATCATAGTTCACACACTTATCAAAACAAACACTATCAGACAACCTAATCATACATGGTTACTTTCAAATTAGAAAACATTTGATAGTTATCATTTTTACAAAAAATATTAACTACGACATGGATATCAGTACTTTGTACTACAAATTCTACCTAAAATTCTAAACATGTCAGTTCAACATAAAATAAAGTCTGCAGGGAAAGAGCACAGGAAAGAAAACCCTTTGGAATAAAAAATTGGGATAGTTATAGGCCAAAGTTACTCAGACTTCACTGAGGTCGTATAACCACCCATACGCCATAAAAATGGTTATGCATTGTCCTCATTGCACGTGAAAACATATAAAGAAATGAGGTCAAAAGAAACATATTGTGTGCCTAAGCGCCTCTCTCAATCTCGCTCTGTCCACCCTCCATAGGTCTGGTGGACTCCTCAACAGTAGGAGTTAATCAGGAGGTACCCTCGCCTCTAAGAAATTGGCGTGCACGCTCCTGTCTGGCCTCTTTCTCCTCTCGGGATCTGGCCAGAGCGATCCGTAGGTCCTCCTCCTTTGTCCGCTCACCACCAAGAGCTCCGCATCTCTATCATCTGTGTGGGGCCTTTTCTCGAGGGAAGTCTGTGTGGGCTTCTCTGGAGTGAACAAGTCTACAATAGGTGTTGCAATTGGCATGGTAGATGAAAAGCCTAAAGGAGTAACCAATGTTGCAGCAATGTCAGCCAGAAGTTGTTGCATCTCTATCTATATAGCCGACAAGTCAACTAGAGTCATTGTGCAGAGGCTCATCTGGACCCGCTCCTCAAAGGCATCGATGTGGGCATCTACCGGTGCAAGTCCCTCTTTGATGGTAGTAATCATGAATGCTTGCATGGGACTCTTCTCCTCTATAACAACTTGGCGGACCCAGGGCCTCATCTGCTGTAGTAGCTACGCCAACTGTGACTCAGCATACATCAATCTCTGCGCCAACGCCTAGAAAGATGTTGTCGACACAAATGCAATATCAAAAGGTGGTTAAGTCATGAACATAGACTCTGGAGTAGAAACCGTAGTAATAGTAGTCCCCTTCCCCTCAGTAGTCTTAGTCTATGGGGGGCCCTCTACAGTCGGTGCAGCGGCAGAACTATAGGGATCGGTGGAGGCATTGAGGTGGGCAAATCTAGAAGTATAACCTGTGGCCTCGGTTTCCGATGGAGTGAAATGGGATTCTCTTCAGCCTTTATCAGGCTAGCATCTAATGTGCACTGCACCTCCAATAATATGTCCACGTGATGCAATATATGAACCCTCACCTTTAAACATAGACGATGTATCAAGCATGGGAAGGGGATCGTCGTGGACCTCATCAGGGCCGCCTTATAGATCTGATCAATAATCTGTGCGACCCAATTAATAGTATAGCCAGCCAAGATATTAGCCACCCAATACTTCTCTCTCTGACATCAAGGTATTATCTGCAAGTAACAACCAAATCCTCGAGCGAACAACCGCCCACTAAAATGTGGCGAGGAAACTAAGCAAAGCCTTGACAATAGGGTCCGAAGATGTGGCTACCCAAGCAGGTTCAGGTCCTGCAACAACAATGTGGATAGCCACCCATATCATCAAACGTGCCCGGCGCTCCGAGTCCCTCAGCACTTCTAAGTCACATGTCTGCCCTACTCTGTGATCGAACTCTACTGTGGAGCTAGGGGCTGCAAATTTAGGTCCAAATAGTATCCACCAGATGGTATCCTTTGACATGTATACCACCCAGCCTCGCACTCTGACCTCTTCTAGGATGGGTTGGGTAAGGGGCTTCTTCCCCTTGGGAAGAGTGTTATGGATAGTGGCGGCATAGAAGGCGAAGAACTCCCTCACCAATACCGGTGAGTACCTCCCAGCTGGTTGTGCCAACCACTGGAGTTCGTGTCAAACAATAATATCCTCTATCCCTGGGACACTGACGAGTCCTTTGGTGATGACTCAAGACTCATCTAGTATGGAACGAGCGGGTTGGCCATGCTCATTTCTGTGCATATCCTCCCTGAAGATAGTTTAAATGCCCTTGATGCACTACCTATTGTGCTCCGAATCTGGTGATGACTCAGGTGTGCGAGGGATGATGGATGATGAGAATCCCAACTTTGTTATTAACTCGTGCTAACAAAGATGCACCAAAAAGACTTAGCCTACAAAATTCGTCCAAGC
>JBCEWC010014143.1:0-14575 GCA_038996855.1 Solanum aculeatissimum
TTATTTTAATATATTCTTAGTATATTTCTATCCTAACAATACAAATTTGTAATAAATAGTGCAAAAACTAAAAAAAAAAATTAAATATATTTAAGTATTATTATTTCTAAAAGTCTAATATTAAGAATAATATTTTTTCAAAGAATTGTCGGTTCAACTTCTATTAGTAGGTTTGTTTTTATTAAAAAAAATAAATTGATATTAGATGTTGCTTACTCTCTCCAAGCATGAGTGCTACTTTAAACGACTGTCTTCCTTTCTTTGTGTGGTACTTTATTACGACCTTTGAATTAGAAGCATGAAATTAATTTGGTAAGAGAAAATTCAAATATGTATAGTTATTTAAAAATTAAATAATTACTTTTGGTAAGGTAGATATTTCAATATTAAATATCATTAATCCAAATTTGATGTAAAAAGTTAATGCATTACTCACCAACAAAACAAATCATCAATGGTCGCCGTCAACTTTTTCTCTATTTTTTTTCTAAAAGTTAGAGTTCATGAATTATGTCATGAACGCTGCAAAATAAACTAAAATCGCGTTATTAGAAACTAAATGATTTAAATAGATAAATACAAAATACGACACATGAAAAAATTAATCAATGTGAGATTTATAGAAGTAGATGGTCTATACTACTTTCCAGAAGAGTTCTCATGTGAAAAGAAGGGAGCTGATAATGTGAAGGTGCTGATGACACAAAATGTTGCTGACTCAGACTGCTTACTATGGCATAACAGGATGGGTCATCCTTCTCTCAAGGTGTTGAGACAGTTATCTTTAGTAAATAATGAGACAAGTACATTGGCTTGTGACACTTGTCCAATTTGTCCATTAGCAAAACAGACTAGACTTCCTTTTCCTATTAGCAAGACTAAAACTGATGCAATCTTTGATCTCATTCATCTTGATATTTGGGGACCATACAAGTTCTCTACACATAATGGCTTTAGATATTTTTCTGACTGTTGTGGATGACAATTCAAGAATGGTTTGACTATTTTTGCTGAAATTTAAAAGTAATGTTTTTGTTACATTGAAGTCTTTCTTTCTCTAGTAAAGAATCAGTTTGGTAAACAAGTCAAAAGGGTAAGATCAGACAATGGTTCTGAATTTTGTAGTAATGAATGCAAAACAATGTTTACATCCTTGGGAATTATTCATGAGAGTAGTTGTCCTCATACTCCACAACAAAATGGAGTAGTCGAAAGGAAACATAGACACATATTAGAGGCGGCAAGAGCTGTCAGGTTTCAAGGATCCATTCCTATTAAATTCTGGGGAGAGTGTGTATTAACAGCTGTATACTTGATCAATAGAATGCCTACTGGAGTTTTATAAGGACAATCACCTTATGAAGTATTTCACAGAACCAAGCCACAATTCAACCACTTGAGAACTTTTGGTTGCCTATGTTATGCAACTAAGCCTATTAAGGATGATAAATTCTCTCTAAGAGCTGATATTTGTGCCATGATGGGCTATTCTCCCACTCAAAAGGGTTATCTTCTGTATAATTTGAGCCTAAAAAAATTTCTAGTGAACAGGGATGTTGTGTTCAAAGAGAATATATTTCCTTTTAGTAGTTCAAAAGGGAAGCATATACCAGTGTTTGTCACACCACCATTCACTGATTATGATGATGATCCAGCAAGCAAGACACCTGGAATTAGTAATATTCCAAGGATACTGCCTGATGTTACAGTATCTGAAGATCCAATTGGTGAGGTTGATGCAAGAGTCAATACTGAAGCTGATATAATACATGACAATATGACTGTTGATGACAATGTGCCTGTTGAGTGTGAAGGGACAAGAGCTGATGATCCTTTGAATGATGCAAGAATCAGAACTTCTACTAGAAGATCACATCCACCTGTGTGGATGAAGGACTATGTGACTCATGTAAGTGAATCAGCATATCCTTATTCTTTAGCTAATCATGTGTCCTATGATCAGCTGTCTCCTAAATATCAGGCCTATTTGAGTCAAATATCATTGAACATTGAACCAAAGAGTTATGAAGAAGCAGTGAAAGATCACAGGTGGGTAGAAGCTATGCAACATGAAATTGCTGCCTTGGAGGAGAATGGAACATGGACAATTGTGCAACTTCCACCAGGAAAGAAAGCTATTGGATGTAGATGGGTGTATAAGATTAAATACAAAGCAAATGGGGACATTGAGAGGTACAAAGCCAGACCTGTTGCCAAGGGATATAGCCAAACTGAAGGGATAGACTATCAGGAAACCTTTTCACCAGTGGTGAAAATGGTAACTGTGAGAACAATTATTGTCATTGCAGCAGCAAGAAACTGGATGATCTATCAGATGGATGTCTTTAATGCCTTTCTACAGGGAGACCTATTTGAAGAAGTCTACATGGAATTGCCAAAAGGATTAGTAAGTGATGGGAAACATCAAGTATGCAGATTAGTCAAGTCATTATATGGACTTAAGCAAGCATCCAGGCAATGGAATGCTAAACTTACTGAGGCCTTATCTAATTCAGGGTATGCACAGAGCCATCTAGATTACTCTCTATTCACCAAGAGAAAAGGATCAACTCTAGTGATCATATTAGTATATGTGGATGATTTACTTATCATAGGGAATGATCAGGGATTGATATAGGAAACCAAGCAGGTCTTGCATCGTCATTTCAAGATCAAGGATTTGGGAGAGTTGAAATATTTTCTTGGCATTGAATTTTGTAGATCAGCTGAGGAAATTGTAATGAATCAGAGAAAGTATGTTCTAGAGTTGATTTCTGAAGTTGGATTAGCAGGTGCAAAGCCATCAGCAACACCTATGGATGCCAACATGAAGCTTATTGATGCAACTAATTCTCAGAAGAATGATGATGAATTGTTTATTGATGTTGGGAGATATCAAAAGCTGATTGGGAAACTTCTTTATCTTACAAACACTAGGCCTGATATAGCTTTCTCTGTACAAAATCTAAGTCAATTCATGCAAAAACCAACAGTTTCACAGTGGAATGCAGCCTTGAAAGTGGTCAGGTACATCAAGAGAGCACCAGGCTTGGGTTTGATCATGAGATCACACAAGGATACACAACTTGTTGGTTACTGTGATGCAGATTGGGCAACATGTACCAACACAAGGAGATCTGTAACAGACTACTTGTTGAAATATGGAGAATCACTGATAGCTTGGAAATCAAAGAAACAGAATACAGTTTCTAGGAGTTCTGCAGAAGCGGAGTACCGGAGTCTTGCCACGTTGACAGCTGAGGTAGTTTGGGTGTCAAATCTATTCAAGGAGCTAGGACTGGAATTGTGTGTTCCCATCACCATATATTGCGACAGCAAAGTTGCAATACAGATACAGCTAATCCCGTATTCCATGAGAGGACAAAACACATTGAGATAGACTGTCATTTTATTCGAGAAAAGATACAACAAGGATTAATACAAACGAGATACATCAACACAAAGGATCAACAGGCTGACTTGTTGACAAAAGCCTTGGGAAGAACTCAGCATGATCTTCTGTTATCCAAGCTAGGTGTCCTGAATGTCTTCAGTACATCCAGCTTGAGGGGGAGTATTGGAGATAGTAATTAGAAGATTCTAGAAGTTAGTTAGAAAGTCAGTTAGGAGACTAATTAAAGTTGTTAGTCTGTTAATAAGCAGTTAGTAAGGTTGATTACTGTTACTTGTATATAAGCTGAAAGTGTACTGATTGTTATTCATTCAATTAGAAGAAAACTCCCAATTCTCTCTAAATCTCTCTGTTTCTTCTACAAAAAATACCCCTCAATTAAATTTTTGGCTAAAAAATACCTCTCTTTCTAACGGAAATAAAAAAGGGTTAAAAATACCCCTGAACTATCAGAATTGGAGCAACAATACACATGGTTAGATTTTTGTTCAAAAATACCCATCCCTTAAAACTTTACAAAAAAAAATATATATATATAATGAAATGACACCATGCATGTTATGTGCACAAAAAGCCCCACGTGAAGCCTCATTTAGGGACTCAAGAGGTTTTCTCCTCGGATATTAGGCACGAGACTAGTCTTTTCATGTCAAAAGGGATTGTTATTTCACTTGCAAACGTCTCAAAAAGTCAATCTTTGAATGATAACATTTATTCATCTTCGTTATAATTATTGTTTCCTCCTTTATCAGTTTCTTGAGTTCAATAGAATTCAATTCTTCAAATTTTCCGAACCTACGAAGATTGTATAAAAATTGTTGTGCTCATGTTAGCAATGTAACACAATTAATATAAGTTATCATTTTCAAGAGATAATTCAATTGCAACTATAAATAAAAGTTAATTTTCCATATAATAAGAATTTGGACTACTCAAAATCTGATAAAAATTGATTTGAAGATCGATTGGGTTGATATTTTTATGGAAGAAGGATATTTTAAATAATAACTTTAAAACTTTGATAGAGGGATATTTTTTATTCGAAAACTAATTAACGAATGGTATTTTTGCTCTATTTCTAATAGTTTAGGGGTATTTTTTTTTTTACCCTTTTTCATTTCTTTTAGGACGAGGAGTACTTTTTAGCCAAAAATATAACAGAGGGGTATTTTGAGCCAAAACGGATGGATATTTTTGAACCAAAATATAACGGAGGGATATTCTACTCCATTTCAAATAGTTCAAAGGTATTTTTGACCCTTCACGAAAAAATGATTATTTCTTTCTCAACATAAGTTACTTATTCTCCCAAATCAATTCTTAATGACTAATACTATACATCTATTAATAATTTAATAAGTGACACTTTAGTGCCATTATGCCCCCTGTACAATAATAGTTGTCGACTAATGATTTGACAAAGAAATTAAGAAGCAACAAATGATAGGGGTAAATATAATAAATACAATATCTTGAAAAATATACCCCCTCTGTCCCATATTATATGAGCACCTTCTAATTTACATGGTGATTAAGAAATCATTAATATACTAATCAATTTTACTATTTTGCCCTTTATTTATATCAATGCACATTAAATTTTTGAGTGTATAAATTTGTTTAAATTCTCAAAGATCATATTAATGATAGGGGTAAAATGAAAAAAATTAATTAATTCTATCCTAATTTACTAAGTAATCATAAAATATGGGACAAATATTTATGATAAGATGCCCATATAATATGGGACGTAGGGAGTAATAGTAAAATAACTATAATTAATGATAAGACTAAATTAGGAACTAAGTGTAAAATTATCTCTTGATTACATAAATTAGACAAATATTGAAGGACATCTATTTTTAGTATATTAGACAAATAAAATGGACATAGAGAGATAATTAACAACAAGCTTAATTACTGCAAATATATTTATTTTAGTTGTAATTAACACTCTTTGTAAATGTCTCTATAGCCTATAACGACATTTGAATATTCAATGACAATTAATAGTACCGATAAAATCTTTACCATTCTTTGTTAATGTGCATATTTATTGTCGCTAAAAGCTATTTTTGTTACACTGCACGGATATTGTGTGTAAAGTCCAAAATGGATATGTAAAAATGAATGGAAGAAGAACTAATTAGAAGAGAATTATGATTATTTACTCTCATTTATATATATTTTAAGATATAATCGATCTTCATAAAATATTGGGGAAAGAGTCAAAAATATCCCTGAACTATTTGAAATGGATCAGAAATATCCCTCCGTTACGTTTGGGCTCAAAAATACCCCTATGTTATATTTTTGGCTAAAAAATATCCCCTTGTTAAATTTCTGGCTAAAAAATATCCCTCGTCCTAATACAAATAAAAAAGGACTAAAAATACCCTTTAACTATTAAAAATGGAGCAAAGATACCGTTCGTTATTTTTCGACTAAAAAATATCCCTTTCGTTAATTTTAAAGTTATTATTTAAAATATCCCTCTTCCATTAAAAAATCAACCCCAACCCATCTTCAAATCATTTTTTGTCAGACTTTGAATGGTCCAGATTCTTACTATATTAAAAAGAAAAAATTATTTCTAGTTGCAACTAAATTATCTCTTGAAATAATAACTTATATTATTGTGTTATATTGCTAACATGAGCACAACAATTTCTATATAAGATTTGGAGGTTCAATAAATTTGAAGATAACTAACATCTAACCAAACAGGATTTTTGCTCTATTTATGATAGTTTCGGAGTTATTTTTAACCCTTTTTTTTAAATTTTCATTAAAGCAAGGGGTATTTTTGAGCCAAAAATATAATTGAGAGTTATTTTTGAGCCCAAACGTAACAGAGGAGTATTTTTGCTCCATTTTAAATAGATCAAAGGTATTTTTTACTCTTTCCCTTAAATATTTAATATTTAAAGTGTTTGTAGTGTTCAAGAGCAATTTCTACTGTGGATAAAATAAAGAAAACTAATTAATTTTATTTTAAATTTATTAAATAATAAATAATTTAAATTATCTTAAATTATTTATTATTTAATAAATTTAAAATAAAATTAATTTAAGATAATTATTTTTAAAAATTATAATAAATAATTTGTGACGGAGAGAGTATTAAATGAGGATTTAGAATATTTTCGAAGTGCGTTTATACTTATGTGTTGATAATCATATGTTAGTTCAAATCATGTGAATTACATAAAAGGATTTGATAAGCTTAAGCTTATAAATTAATTTATTAATATTTTCAATTTATTTATGTGTTTGCTAAATATGTTAAAAATTATAAATTGGAATTTTTAAACTAGAATTTCGAATTCTCATTAGATTTCATCTTCATCGTTCTTCTTTTTGTACATGTACATTTTAATTTATAATTAAGTAGGTGAAAGTTCGATGCATAAAATTCTTGTTATATGAAGTGTAATTTTTAACATTATCACATTTTTTCCATTTCAAAATAAATATTGTTTCATCTAATTAAGAAAATATAAATAGTGTTCTTTTAATTTTACTCATATTTAAATAAAGAGAATTACTTAACTAAAAAAATTATCAAAGAGCTACATTTTATGAATAAGTAGTTTTCTTAAAGAGTGAGTCGAATTAAAAATATTGTTTATTTTAAAACAAAAGAAATCACTAAACAAAATATTGCTTATTACTCTCCTCGTTTCATTTTATATGAATTAGTTTGATTTAATACGAAATTTAAGAAAAGAAGAAATTTTTTTAAAATATGTGATTTAAAATAAGTAATAGATATTTAAATGATTGTAAATCATTTCATTAATGATAAAATAAATATTTTAAAGTTAAATTATTACTAAATATAAAAATATGTCAATCTTTTAAAAATGAACTTAAAAAAAAAGGTAAGTCATATCAATTAGGATAGTAAAAAAAAAACACTTTTTTAATATTTCTACTAAAAAGTATAATTGTTCCTTGTTTATTTATAAAATCAATTTTGAACACTTAACATTTATGGGCTACTTTAAATCAGCCAACCCAATCATTATCAATCTTTCCATTCCATTATAAAAAAGAAGTAAAAGTAACAACTTGGAAGATAATGTGCTTATCTAGTGCTTACAAAGAATTATATCTTGATCAAATTAAAGGATAAACACTTATATCTTTAAAATTATTTGAGTGTTCTTCACCTAGGCTGTGCATTCGCCTGTTCGGTTCGATTTTAGATATTATCGGTTTGGTTTATTGGTTTTTTATTTTTAAATATGTTAAATCAATAACAAATCAATAAAATAATTTTTATCGGTTTATCGGTTTTAAGTTCTTAAGGATTCGATTTCTGATTTACCTGATAAGGATGACAATGAGAATTTTCATTAATAAAAGTAGATTGAGTACGAAAGAGTAATGACTAAATACTAAATACTAAAGTGGGTAATTAATCACTTAAGTATGGTAAAGATTAAAATAGGTAAAATACTACTATAGTGTCCTATTACTATTAAATTACTAATATTTAATATTTACAAAGGGGTAAAATAGTAAATTATTATAATCTTATTGGGTTATCGGTTTACCCAATAACCTAATAGTAAAATTCGATATCGAACCGATAACCCAATTTTTTTTTTTTAAAACCATTAAAAACCTGATAACCTAATAATCCAATAACAATAAACTAATAAGGTTTTTATCGATTCGATTTATCGATCGATTCGATTTTTCACACCCTTATCTCCACCTTATGTTAATCAACATTAATTTAAGTGGTTAATGATCCAAAGAAAATAAGCATTCAACTACTAAAATATTCTTGCAAATAAAATACATCATTTTTAGTTTGATCCAAATATGAGAGATCTTTACCATATTACCATATATTATAGTAACCCCACCCAGTTGTGTCTTTTTGCAAAGCTTTTACTAAATCACCACAAAGTAATTTACTTTGATATAATTTGGACTTTGCCTAGGTACCACCAAAAACATAGTTAAAAGAGCAAGTTACAGAAATCAAAGATTAGGCCAATAACTTTAGTAGATCAAGATCTAAAAAAGTTTATTCTGACCCCCTTGCTTCTGGTTCTACCTCAATGGTTATGGCTTATTTGGTATGAGATAACTCATCTTAGAATTAATTTTTGAATGAGTCTATTATATGTTTGATTGAAATAAAATAGCAGGATTGTCATCACAATGGAAAAATTAATAATAAAATAATTACGTTTGAAATAATTTATTTCCAACCAAACGAATTATTATACTATTTGTTCATGTTATATATTAATAATGCCTTTTGAGATAATATTAATAGCTAATCACAATTGTTTAATTTTTCCTCCTTCAATACAATTTGGTCGTAAGACAGTATTTGTGTTAAATTAATTAAGAATATGAGCAATTGCTCTTATACTTTTGTCCTTCTTACAAATAAAATATTAATAAGCTACTATTAAATATATAATGACAATAAAATATCTAATATAATTTCACAAGTTAGATTTGAAGAGGGTAGTATTTATCGTGTATATATTTCTATGTATAAAGACAGAGATGTTGTTTCTGATAAATCCTCATAAAAAATAAAGCATATTCAAATTCGTATAAAAATAAAATACAATAATAGAAATCATAATAAAAATAAAGGAGAGAATAATAATATCAGCAACAAATAATATGATAAATGAAGCAGAAATGGTTAGAGTTCCAAAACTATTATTTCCCTTGTCAACAATCTAGTTAATTTATTCACGAGTTCAATTTTAGAATTTTTTTTTAGAATAATTTAAAAACGATTTGATTATTTCATCATCACTTTAACTAAAAGAAGATTACACTAAGTTCAACTTTTAAAAAGAAAAAATAAACTTATAGATAACAAGATAAAACAAGGAAAAAGAGTAGATAATGACTCAAAAGGAAGAACCAATTGATTAATATTTTATCAATGCTTTAACAACAAGAAGACAAAAAGTGTTTTCCATAAATGAATCTTATGCTATGCAAATTCTTCTGAGGTGTCAATTAAAATACCAAACATTAGAATAAAAAATCCAAAACAAAAAAATATATTTAAAAAAAAGAAGAAAATTGGGTACTATTTTTAGTTAGGAAAAATAACGTAACTAGACAAACATATGATATATATTTACATTATACAATTATAGTTTGAAAAAAATTACAATTTATAGCTATAGTTAGGGTTTTGTTGCTATTTTTTCTCTCATCTCTTCCTCTCTCTCGTCTCTCTCCCCTCTCTCTTTACAATTTTTTGTCAGATATATATTTGTATATCAACTGCATATATACAATTATTTTGACAGATATATATAGTCAATTCGACAAATATACATATACAATTCGCCTCTCTCCACTCTCTACCCTCTCTCACTCATCTCTATCCTCCCTCTCTCGATTTCACTCACCTCTCTCCTCTCTTTCCCAATCTCGCTTGCTAGATATACAAAAAGTATATTAGTTATACACATACAATTATTTGACAAATATACACATACAATTTGATAAATATACATATACAATTTCCCCTTCTCCTCCCTCTCTCAATCTCGCTTGCCTGATCTCTCCTCCCCTCCAGGTCACATAGTCGAGGTTATGCCCTATAATTATGTGAAATATAACTATTTGACCATATTAAGTTTCAAGCCTAGACTATTTATGAAAATTCCCCAAGTTACTAGTCTCCAGATTTATAATATCCAAGGTATTCTATGTGTAACAAATTGTGTAATATCATATGCATAACATAAAAAGTAAATGGAAAAGGACCAAAATTGCTCTTATTAATCCCCTCTATTATTCATTTGATACTCATTTGAATAATATTTTATTGTTGAAAATTACTGATTTTTAGGACTTGAAACGTAGAATGAAATTGATATTCATTATCTTTCAAAATTTGAGACTCCGCAAATAAAGCTTCATTTTGAGTGGGTATCCTTACAAAAGATTAAATACATCTCGAGGAGTTCACGTCTCGAATTTGAGATATTTTTGGTGCAAATTTGAGGTTAAAGATGGACAATGCAACCGCCCAAATTTTTTTGCGAAAAACAACCAAGGTCTGCCATAATTGCAAAATTAGCCAGTTTCGGTCCCATTTAAAATATAGCCTTTCAAGCAAGGAAATTTATTTAATTGGCTATGAATTGCAAACTGATAGGGCTGGACCGGGTTTAGTAAGGAGTAACGACGGGTTAGTCCACTAAGGGAAAAAATGACCTACTTTTATCATGACGAGGACTTAAAACTAGTACTATTTTTTAATGAAGGGTAAATTAAAAGTGCTCCTTATCAAATAGCATTGACAATTCAAGATATTTAAAAAATATCTGAAAAATTTACGGTCAAAGATAGACTTATTTGAATCTTGAAATCCGAAAGGTACCATATAAATTGGGATGGAGGAAGTACTAATGCTAATTAAGAGGGTTTTTGGTCTGGACTAATTAACTTATTCTGATGATGACTAAATTAGAATCAATGATTCAATGAAACGAATATAAAAATATATAGTGGTGATTGTATGTACCTCAACTTAGTATATTTGTACATGTATAAGCTGATGTACTATCTTTATTCGTAGTTTGAAGATATGTATGTGCGCACATAACAAAAAGAAGAGAAGAAAAGGAACATATAGGTTTTGTCGTTTTGTTAATCATAAATACTAGAATGACGTGAGTGACACATAGTGAATCTCCTGATAAGCTCATGGTAATAGGTCATGCATATTGTGGAACTTATTGCTCAAGGAGAGATTATTGACTATACAAACAAACTTTATATGTATTAAAAAGTTTTTAATATTAAGAAAAAAACAACATATAGGTATAAGCTAAGTAATGATACTCTTATTGATTTCATCTCTTCTCTTTTACATACTTATTTGTTGTAGACTTGTACACAACAAGACAAATAAAGAAATATACAAATAAGCACCATAACATTTTGAAGTGAAAGACAAATACCCCACTCTCTAATTTAAGATTTTTTCAAAACATAATTAATATTTATGTTTGAGTGAGTGTCATGTTGGCTAGTGTCTTGAGATTCATAGGTCTAATTCTAGAATGAATTCCAGTCCACAATGCCTTTGAGATGAGTTTATAAGTATGTTCTGATGGATGGAAGTAATCCCAAAATAAGTATTCATTAGGCTTTGCACATATCTTGTAACCTTCTTTACCACATTGTAATAATCCTCCAAGTGTTCCATCACCACAACATGCATTAGTCACATCTGAAAAGCCTATATAACAAATCATCATAAGTTAGTTTAGTAGGCATTTGGACATAAAAAATATATATATGCTTTTTCTGTTTCAATTTATGTGATTCGTACAAGTCTATTTTTTATCGTGAGTATGTTATATACTTATCTTTTAAATATTTTGAAATGTCAGTTAGTGTGATTTATAGTACTTTTTATGTAGTTTACAAATATATAGATTTCATTTTTAAAAAAATTGAAGATTTCATGTGCAAATTCTTGTTCAAACTTAAACTGTTTGACTCTCTAAAAATGAAAAGTGTCATATAAATTGGCGCAGGGGGAGTAATACTTATAAAATAGTACTCCCTCCGTCTAATTTTATGTGGCACCGTTTGATTTGTATGGTGTTTAAGAAAAAAAGGAAGACTTTTGAAACTTGTGGTTAAAATCATCCATATATATATGTGGTTGAAAATCATCTCATTAAGAGTAAATACGAAATTTTAAAATTAAATTGTTTCTGATCGTAGTAAGTTTGGATGGATAAAAAGAAAAAGATGTCAAATAAATTGAGACGGAGAAAATAGTAAAGAAATGTGAGAAATTACCATAACGTTTAGGATTAGCTCTGAAGATCTGAACAATCTTGTAGACATCTCCATAGACAACAAATGTACTAGGATACTTTGTTGATATTGTTTTCACCAAACTCTCTAACCCCATGTTATAATTCTTGACCATTTTGTTCATCTTTCCATAACATTTATCAATTGGCGCACCAGGCAAGAGGGTCCGGGCTGGGACACAACCAACAGGGCCTAACGAAAATAGCGCGATTCGACGTGCCCCTAGCTTGCAAATTTTATCAACAAAATTTGTAACTTGAGCTAACATGGCTTGAACATAGGCATCTGGAGTAAGTGTTGGGGCATCAAATGGATAGAAGTAACTAAAGATGTCATTGGAACCTGACTCAAACAAGAAGAGTGATTGTTGAATTTGATTCTTGTTTATGTGGTTTTGTTGGACTAAGGTTTGGAATTGTTGGAGTTGATCTTGAATTGGTGTCACTCCCTATATGTTTCAAAAATCAAGAATTAATATCATCTGTTCGATAACAAAAATAATATATTTAGTATAATCAGAGATAGAGAAGTTATTTCTTATAAACAAAAAGAGGTAAAGTTATATACTTCGGTAGCGTAAAGAAGTTACACTAACATTTGTTTTGAGTGAACATAAGGTCAAAATCAATTAGTTGTTGGGATAGTTAAAGTTGAATTTCGATATAACTTAGGTCTAAAAAATATATTTATGCACCTCATAGTAAGCTATTTACTTTCAATTTCTTTTTTTTTTGTTTCTCAGTTGAAGGCTGATATCTACTCTGAGACTCTATTAATTAGGAGTGTATATCCGTCGATTCAATTTAATGATTCTCGATTCATGAACACGCTAAATCAATAATCAAATCAACTGAGTATGAATTAAATGATATGGTTATGTATTATACCTATATATTTTGGATTACTTAGTGGTTAATCATAATTAATTAATAGATGATAAAACAATAATTAGATATAATAAATAAATCCTTAATTAATTTCTTACCAAATCCTGATTTGTTGGTTGTAAAACTCCACTTCCAGCACTAGCAAAATTAATACCATTTGATGGATAATCTTTCCTTTTTCCATTTATTAATTCAAGTTGTGCTTCCAAAAATGGGCTTTGCAAAGGAATCCCAATAAATTCAGCTGCAATTTATTCCACCAATAAAAAAAATTATTAAATATCTTGCAATAATATATGATATCAATATTAATTATAACGATTAGCCTGTCTCAAAAAGAATAATGAAATCTGTAGTACAAGAGTTAAAACATCGAATTCAGATATTGATTTATCTTTTGGAGATTACATCCACGGACTATATAATATTTTTTATATTATCAAAAATTTTACTAAAAAGACTCAAAAAAATAAAAATAAAAATGCAAGAGTTCCTCACATGAAATTGCAATTTTGAACCACCCTCATGCTAAAAAAGAAAGGCTTTACTCTTATTTTTTTTGCACTAAATAATTTTTCAAGACAAAAAGAATTTAATTGAACCCCCTTTTAGCTACGTTACAATTAAGTAGTTCCACATTTTAGAATGACGCGATCGTATATAAAAATTAAATTATTTAAAACTCACAGATGAAATCGGCAACAGTTCGTCCATTAGTGAATCTCCCAGTCGGACGATGAAAGAAATTTGAACCATAAGGTGGAAAATCAGCTTGTGCTGTGCAATTCTTGTTGTAGTGATTGTTACCAGCATCAAATATAGAGTCTCCAAAGATGAAAATTGAAGGAACATTAAATCCCAAAACACAAATAATATTACTACTCATTAACAAAAAAGAGGAAACAAAAAACATAAATTGAAATATTTTTATTTTCTCCATTATAACTAAAAATATTTTATAAAATATTTAGAAGAATTGGTGTGAGTTTATTTATTTATATAAGAAAAAAGTTGGCTGAAAAAATGAAACAGAATACACGAGTTTTGTGCATTATATGATCTAAGCTACTGCCAACTACTAGAATTTTTTGTCTATTAGTACTTTATCATTTACTTTAATTCCCTTTATTTATTTATTTCTTTTTTTATTTATTTATTTAAGTGTGTTTCTAGTATCTTCTATTTTTTGGGTTTAGTATTCTTGAGACGAGGATCTTCCGGAAACAGTTTCTTTATCTCTATGAGGTAGTGATAAAGTTTGCGTACATTTTATCTTCCCCAAACTCTACTTGTGGGATTCCACTGGTTATGTTGTTGTTGTTGTAAGAGGTCGTTTGGTACAAAAATGAATAACACAGGGATTAGTAATGCAGGGATTAGTAACGCAGGGATTATTTTTTATCAAGTGTTTGGTACATTGCTTCCTATCTAA